>JAGFPH010002176.1:151432-165050 GCA_018207615.1 Philaenus spumarius
CATAAGGAAAAGTCTTTGTAATTAATTCAAACTTCCTCTGCGTACAAAGACAAAGTCGGGATCTTTTATTTTCGCTTCGCTTTTGTAGGTTTCATTTGTGATTTGCATTTGTTCACTTCTAAAGAACTAAATAATTAAGGGTTGTTCATATGGCTAGAAAAAACATTAGCTAGGAACAAATAAATGTACTAATTAATTTGTTTGCGTGAAAAGGAATCATTACATTTTTAATTCATTGATTTGGTTGTATACGTGGATTGCTAATTCACTAATTACATTTCATTAAAAATTTAAATAAATAAGTACGATTATATATACAGTGTGTAAATTAAGTATCGAAACAAATATGTATTTCTCAAACTAAAATAGGTACAAATATTTTGTTTGTGGCATTGACTCTTAACAAACGTAGGAATTTTCTGACATAAAAAAAATTCAACCCCTAAGGAGGTGGCGGGAAGGGGGTAACTTAATTTTTTTAAATAGCAACCCCTATTGAGTGACCCCTCATTTTATAGGTCTTGTCACCCTAAAATCAATGACATAAAGATAATTTAAATCCGTTGTGTTTAAACAAAATAGCGGCCAAAAACTCCACGTTTGCAGTGAAGTCTCTTAATATGAAATTATTACCGTATTTAAATAGCCAAAAACATCAATTATGTTTGAACTAACAATGGTTGTAGTTATTACTCAAGAAATGTTTTAATACATCTTTTAGAAAAGTATCCTGAAGACCAATAGGTTTTATGACTAATTTCAAATTTATGAGGCCTTTTTAAGGTGATATTAAAATAAAAAAGACTTTTTAATTATAGGAATTTATAAGTAAAAATGAGAGATCTGAAACAAGAAAACAGAGATTTATTTTATTAACCAATGAAGTAGCTCTGGTTATTTCAGCTCCATGGGAATGCAGTACACAATGTAGTTAAGATGGGTTGGCTGAACAAAGTCCAAACTTGGAAATTTCCAATTACCCTTCCATGTTTGTTCTTGTTTGTGTTTGTTAAGCACATTCTTTGGAAAGTGTTTCATATCTTCATTCTGGTTTAGTTAATTTTGTAAAGAGGTCGGTATTAAATTGCTTCTGTAGTTTTGTTTAACAAAGTTTTTTTTAAGTACAAAGCAGAAGATTGGCATCCTCATCATTGTTGGGTATGGGGACAGAACACGTATCAAGAAACTTGTGAGTTATTTAATGAACTGTACCCTGATCATCAAATAAATCGATCTACAGTAAGTAGGATCTGTACTAAGTTTTTGGAAACAGGGAATGTAGCAAATAAACCTAAAAGTGGTCGACCAAAATCAGTTTTAACAGAGGAGAAGTCATTGGATGTGCTTCTGAGTATTCAAGAAAATCCTCACTCATCTACTCGTCAGCTCAGTAGCAATCTAGGTGTTAGTCACACTTCGGTACATAAAGTTCTAAAGGCCGAAAATGTTCATCCCTACAAAGTACAGCTAATACATTAATTGCACGAAGACGATTTTGATCGTCGAATTCAATTTTGTAAAGAAATGATGCATCGGTGTATCCAAGATCCGTTATTTAAAACGAAGATAGTATTTTCCGTTGAAGCCTCTTTCAGCCTCAACGGACATGTCAATAGACAAAACTCGAGATATTGGTCAGATGAGAATCCACATTGGGCTCAAAAATACCGTACACAACATCCTCAGAAAATTAACTTTTAGGCAGGAATAGATGGATATAAGGTAGTTGGACCTTTTATAATTGAAGGTAATTTAAATGGTGCTCGTTATCTGGACCTGTTGCGTGAATCTATTCTACCCGCTATTTCAAGACAGTTTCCTCCTGAAGATGAGGAACATGCCGTGGACGAAAGTATTTGGTTTCAGCAAGATGGCGCCCCACCTCACTAAGCTGTTGATGTAAGGGATTATTTGGACTTGACTTTTCCTGATCAGTGGATAGGTAGAAGAGGTTCCATAGAATGGCCTGCAAGATCTCCCGATTTGTCCCCTTTGGATTATTTTTTATGGGGATATCTCAAGAGTAAAGTGTATGTAAACCGACCAGACAACTTACACTAGCTTTCAGATAGGATTTTAAGGGAAGCGCGGTCGATTGATCAACAGACAATTGGCAAAGTGTTACATGAATTTTACAATCGTTTAGGACTTTGTCAAGTTGCTCTTGGCCATCAATTCAAACATCTGTGGATATTTAAGGAATACCAAAGGTAACTTAGTAATACATCTTACTTTGAGTGTGTTTTACATAGTAAGTTAGAATTTTTTTGTATTATTCATAGCTTAATACCATTGTTGTAACAAATAATAATTACAATCCGTTTGTAAAACACCCTTTATTTTAATTATTTTGGGTAATTGCACTGTTTCGTATAACAATTACGCATTAAATGCATTGTTTTATACTTGTTGTCAAGTTTTTTTTTTTTTTTTTTTTTGATTTTGGTAAGAAACAACATAGCATAAATGTTTCACTTTAAAAACCAACTGTATTTTTTTTTTTTTTTTTACAGAAGAATATGAAAAACCAATAACAACGTAGAGTTTATTTTAAACACAAATTTAATAATGGAACACGGAATTCAAATACGGTAATAATAATTAATAATTCCATTTTAAGAGACTTCACTGCAAACGTAGAGTTTTTGGCCGCTATTTTGTTTAAACTCAACGGATTTAAATTATCTTTATATAATTGATTTTAGGGTGACAATACCTATGAAATGAGGGGTCACTCAATAGGGGTTGCTATTTAAAAAATTTAAGTTAAACCCTACCCGCCAAAGTTGAAATTTTTTTTATGTCAGAAAATCAGGAACGTTTGTTAAGAGTCAATGCCACAAACAAAATATGTGTACCTATTTTAGTTTGAAAAAAACATATTTGTTTCGATACTTAATTTACACACTGTATATATATATATGTATTAAGAAGACACCTGTGTTCTTCAATTGATGAAAAAAAGTTAAAAAAAGTGAATTATCCTTAAAAGACTTTGAAAGTAATTTTTCTAACAAAATATTGTACCCATTTTGTATTAAATATAAATCCCATTCCTTCTATCATACATATAATCTCTTACAGAATAATTAATGTAAACCTGTAAGGTATGATGGTAAATAATAATCAAATGTATATTGTTAATCTCGTTTTATTATAATTTGATATTCTAAAAATTTTTAGGGTAATCTGTTGTGGGATGGTACAGCGCATCAATCCTTCATTAGATATTTTAGGTGATGTTAAGTTTTCTGGAATGTAATTGTTATTAATTTAAACATTATTAATATTTTATGTATATATGCTTACATAAACAGAAAGAAAGATAATATAAAGTGTTTTTAGAATAATTTTCCAATTAGATCAGCTAACTAAACTTTATACCTTTTTGAAAGCATATTATTTTTTAAGATTTGACATGTTCCTCCCAATAACCGCACAAAATCTCTGCCGGGAACCGACATACGCAATGCAAATGGATTTTTGTTCTAATTAAATTGAATGTATTAATTTAAAATATTACCAAAATTAAATATCTACATTTAATACAGTGTCACAATATTAAAATTAAAGGGAACATTGTCTCTTTATAATTCTTCCCAGAACTATTTGTTTCATGAAAACTTAGAGAATTTATAAACATACATTGTTTCAGAACATGATATGCTATTGGATTATTACTTTATAAAAACAATTTTTTAAATTAATTTGGATTTTTTCAATTAAAAAAATATAATGAATACTATCTTTGAAAGATTTATATAGTAATTTAAATAAAATAAAGGTTATTTTTGTTTAATTTTCATTGTTATTATTACAACTACACCGGTTGTTTAGAGGGAAATCCCATTTGACTGAGCATAGAAATCTGGCTGAAAAATGAGTCATTGAAGAAAATATATCCTTTCAATTGTATTATTTTGTTAAGATTTTGATAGTAGGGTTGTTAGATTATTTTTTGTGTTCTGGGACTGGTAAACAAACAATGTTGGTTCTTGGGAGAGGCGAGTAACTCAACAATTTCGGATGTAGTCATGTGAAACTTCTTTTTTTTTTAATATTTGTGAGAAACAAACTTTGATAAAGGCAATTTCAACCTTGAATTTAATTCCATTGTAAAATATTTGCATTCCGTTACCCGAAATCATCAAAGGTGAAATTACTCTTCATTGTTATTTATTTCTGGTTTTAGTTTCCCGAAGATTATTGAGGGGATAAAATTACAATACTAATTTAACTAATTAACTGTTTCGGATCATTACCTATCCCTAAAAAAATTTCTGTTTAAAGCTATTTGTTAAGTAGTTATGTTAAATCATTATGGTATTTAAATAAAATCGTGATTTCGAAGTATAGATCAACACTAGTTACATGTCAGAAGCGTAGAAATCTAATACTTCACACGGAATGATGTGTCTAGGCAGAAGATGTGCAAATGTCGGACTAATTATTAACAAAAAGCTCTTAACTTCCATGTATGTCAGTGATAGTAATGACTAATTTAAAACTATTTCTCGGTATTTGCTGATTTAATACTATGAACTTTTTCTATCTTTAATTTAAAAGTAGGAGATTTGTTTGTGTCCATGATGCATGAAAGTTAACATTTAATACGACATCTGCTAAACATACAGGGTGACAATTAGGCCTGAAAATGGTTTAATATTTCGTATAAGGAACATTTGAAGGTAGATGTGAGTGAGGAACCTATTCTATGTAAACATACTATTTTATTAAGATTTCAAAACAATTATCCGTCATTTTGAATGTAACTTTTTTTAAATAAAAAGGGGATCATGTCAACCAAATCATTTAAAAGAAAACAAAGTTACATTCAAAATTGCGGAGTAAATATGAAAGATAAACTTTTTGAAATCTGAATACATTTTTTTTTTTACATAGAGTAGGCAAACTTTTATTGTATCCTTTTATTGTTGAATTAAGCTGTTAAAATATTTTGTGAATTAAGGAAGATTGTAAGCGTTAGAAGAATGCAATGATCCTTTCTAGACATATTAAATATTTTTATATAATTGAAGGATTTACAATGACTTTACACGATCAATATAACATCCTTTCATGTTTTAGTGTCCGTATTAGTAACGCTAAATTAATAAGGACTAAGTTAGTAAACATAAGGACTAAATAAGTAACGCAGAAACATAAATCTTATGGGATGTAAATAAACATAAAAGTTTTAATAGAGTTGTGAATTTAGCAATTACTTCCCTGTGGGGTAACGTACCCATTTATTACACATTAATAGCCGCCGCTTTGTTCTCACATTGAAAGCAACAAAGAGTGTGATTATAGTGAAACCGCAATAGCATAAATAATATTAGCTTTATTTGCATTGTGCAATATAGTAAGAATTTAAGTTTATGTACGGAAGTTTAATAAATACTGCAAACTAGCACACAATATTCATTTGAAATTTCAAACAGTATGCCAACAGTATAAGTAAATCCGACCTCGTTTGTAACAAACGAAGATACTGTTTAAAATGAAATAAACATTAGTTTAATTTTAACTTGGAAATAGCCCTGCTCTTGCACATGAGATAAAAACAATACAAAAAAATTAGTTCACCCAGTTTAGGTAAAACAATTAGTTACTGTAATATTTTACTAGTTCGTAGTTGAAGATGTGGTAATTAAATATACATTTTAGTTAAAGATATAAACTGAGAAGGATTTGGCTTGTTTTATTTTATTTATAAAATATTTGTATTTTTACTATTTAGTTACAGTATTATCATGGAAGTTTTATGCAAAACTAACTCTAAACTAAAGTAATATTTTTTAGAATGACCACAGATAGAAATTTCAGGTCAATAAACAAGTAAGTTACAACTGGGATATGTAAAATTTGTCAGTAACTAGATTTCACATTATTTTTCTTTAAATTAATCTAACTCAAAACTCCAATTGCACAGCCTGATTTAGAAACGGGATTAGTCTCTCTTTAGAAATGAGGAAATTTTAATAAATTAACACGATTTCTCCACACAAACTTCAAACTCTCGTTTATATTTCGTTCCCTGAAGACTTGTTTTATTTCTAGATATAAATGTTTTATAACGTCACATGTTTAATACAAGTTTTGCATAAATGTTTCTTGTACACACTAAATATCTCTCAGAGATGTACAAAAACATCATAATTTTTCTTTCAATAGTGTTCCCGAAATCTTGGATTGAAAATATTCCATCAAGTTTTTACATTTTTTATTTTGAACAGTTTTTATATTTTATTAATATAAATTTGTTTTAAAGCGTTTGTCTTGATTATAGTACATTAGTTGGGATTGCCTTTGATTAGCTTGTAATAAGAAAAGTTTGGTATTTCGTATATTTAAGTTTCACCCTTTTAGGAAATATTACACTTATAACAGGTATTTTATGCTGTTGCTCAAGAAATATTGTGGAAATTTAAAAATGTGTAGTTAAGTTTAATTAATTTGCAGAAGGAATATTTATCTAATTTGATCTTAATGTTTTATTGTATAAAATACTGTTAAGAATATATAAATACAATAAAGATAGTAATTTCTCATACTGTATACATACTAATTGTTTGAGTATGTAAACTGTAAATATTTCATTACTATACAATGCAATAGTATATGTATATGAGTAATAACAATAACACAATTTCTCTTACACCCACCTTGAGTTATTAGATAGAAAATCATCACCTTAAATTGTCTTTGAGATTAGAACAAAACTGTTACATTAAACGTATTTGTAACAATTAATTATTGTGTATTTATGTCTTGTTCTTAGAAATAATGCCAACTGGCTAAGCTTAAAATATATAAATTCATTATGTTTTCCTGTTAAAAATATCAAACTAAAATACATGAAAGAAGAATTAATTTCACTTAAATCTACTTATATTCTGATATAAATAAAGATAAAAATACAAAACAATTGAAAGATTAGAAGTATAGCACAACTATTGTAAAATAAAATGTATTAGATAATACAGATTGTAAGGCAAACATCCACTCGAAAAATGAGATAGGTGTAGTAGAAAATAGAAACAGAAATGCAGTCAATAATCAAATTTAAACTTAAGCACATAGGCTAATCAGTTTATGCGTTGTTAGCATTAAATCAAATTAAAATCTATACAGATACAAAGTAGGGCATTATTTGTTGTTATCTACTGTTGGAAAAAGGTAATAGATTTCAGTTTAAATGCATACAGAGATTATATATTATAATTGTTTAAAATTCCATGTTGCATTTGCTACAGATTTTATTTTAACCGCCAATTCGGTAATGCTATACAATGGATGAAATTATAGTTATTTTCAATCTCTGATGTTTTATTCATTTGTCTATAGATTTAGTTGTATGATCTGCGCTGAAAATGTCATGGAGAGCTATATATATTTGTATTTATAAACTAATAGGATTGGAAAATTAGGCCCTTTGTCTGTGTTCAAAACATAAACAAGACTATTTGTTAAGGTTGATTGGTTTGAATACAATGGATAATTAATACACTCGGTGGTTCAATAATAGAATCGTTTTATTGCCCAAAATGTACATATTCTGCTAGATTGACTCTATCTCTATGTCTTACCTCTATTGACATACTGTTACCGATTGTTGGATCAAAAGACAGACCACTTTGGATATCAGTTTTTTTTATAACACATAAACCCTGGTCCATACCTTTATTTATAGACCCAAATGTGGTTATATGGAATATTATTGTTATCTACTTTTTCATCTTATCTATACGCTGGTAGATAACTCTGTAGACCTTGATCAGAGTCTCCCGAATATCTCCTTGTCCCGAAGAATGTCCCGTTGTCCAATGTCCGACCGTCGTCGATATATCTGTTCGAGATCCCCAGTCCCTATCTCGGCTTATAGCCTTTCGACCACCTCACACTGGTCTCTTTCTAACTCAGGACCAACATTATATGGTAGAACTTCCGCTTGTTTAAATGGCTTACATATTGCATGTTTTGGTAACGTCAAGCATTTCTACAATTTCCTGTAACAACAATTCAAATTTCCTCGTTCTGCCTTTTTGAACCAACAATCTTACATTAAACATTACTTACTCACTATTGCATTATATCTGATCTGCAATAATTAACATAAACATTTCCGAATTATTCCTAACAAAACCAAACATTGTCAAGTTCAATATATAAATCTATGCCCATAATATGGTACACCAATTGCAGCAATTAACTTCCAAGTATGTGTCAAGCATATCAATGTTGAGAAAAACCAACTTATCGTACGCACAACATCGTGAGTAGAGATCTCGACTGTAAAATATATGACTTGTTATTGTTTTACAATGTATTATGTTTACAAACTAATAATATAAATCATGTAAACGTTTTATGTGTTTTATATCCTGAAAAAAATGAATAAATTGTTTATTTAATACAATTTAAAAGATTAAATAATATTGATAAGGGTCAAGCACGGGAAGTGTGTATAAACTACACAAATGACTTTTTGAATTACATTAAATCTACCTGATATTGAAATTGTTTTTACTACTCCCTTCGTGTTCTAAAATTAGGGCTCATTTTCGATTAAAACTTTGTTTAATACGTTTTTCTTCTACTATACTGCAATATTACCTTGAAAGCAGAGAAAAAAATCAGTGTCTGCTGAGTTTAGACTGTCTCTTTAATAACTGTCCAGGTCAAATTCAAGTTCAAAATACAAAGAATTTGGTAATATTTTATATTTATAATTTTACGACTCGGTCCTATACCCAATTATAAGCATTATAACAACATGACAGTTGTCAAGCTTAAATCTGTAGGCTGACACATGAGTTTTTTCTAAAAATCTAATTTAAGAGATCGATTTTTCATTCTGGTTAGAAATTGATTAAACAAAGTTATCACTTTACGGAGAGAAAAGTATTTAAAATAATTTTAGTTAGTCCAAATCATAGTAAGTAATTTAATAGTTGCCTTTGACAAGAGCTTATTAATGTTTTATACGAATTTGTTTTACTGTGTTGAAATGTTTTTTTAAATGCAATCAATTATAGAGATCCATGCTATCAATGATTGAGGCAATTAAAGCTTGTATTAGAATTTTATAGGAGTTTTTTTATTTTATAAAATCCATTTTCCTCGTTGGAATGTATTAAAAGTATTTTCCATCATATACATTTTAAAATTTGGGTTTCTAATAGGTTAAAAAAGTAGCATTTTAACATCCTGATTTTGATAAAAATAAAAATGTGATCTATAATAGTATCTCACTTTAAAAAACCCCATAAAATCTGCAGAATTTCTACTTTTTTTATTCGATCTTAATAACCCTGACGTGTTTCCTTTTAAATAATTTGTTGCGTTTCATTTTAAAAAAATTATACCGTTGTTAGAAGACGCATAAGGCCTAAAATTTGGTAATGTTTACAAAAAATCACCTTTTATAACATTTTTCAAAAATGGCTTACATGAACTACAAATGCAAAAGTAGTGAACATTATTTGTACACCTTCTCTTTAGAAGATCTTGGTTGCTCGTAATCAGAGACAGTTTGTAATCAATAAATATTAAAATGTTCAGTTTTATGAAGTATTACGTAACACACAGTAATAATTTAAACGTTGAACTGATTGACCATAATATTTAGCATTCGTTCAAGATTTTGGAGTTATCGAAAAAGAAAAAAAAAGAAATCATAATAAATCTGTGTACCTTATAATTGGGTAAAAGTAGCTAAATCTGTTTCCAAGAGGAAACCTTTTACCGTCGATGAAATGTATAGTGGTAAATTTTTTTCTTGTTCTCAAAGGTTTTGAGAAGCTTTCCTAATAAATTTTTGAAAGTATTATGTAAATTGTTTTCAAAAAATTTCATGAAGTATATTGTTTATTTATATATTTTTCTTCAATTTATTTTCCTTAATATCAAAACCACGTTTATATATTTACTATTCGATCATTAGTTTCAATTATACTGAAAACTTTTAAGAACACTTCAAGAGAAGTTAAACTGTGTCGGCGATTTATAAGTTGATTAATTATACCAGTCTCTTTTGTGAGAACAACAAATCTTCCAGTCAAACTAATATTGGAACCAAATCTACAGTTTTACAAATACTTATTCATAAAGTGTGGGCTTTACAAATGCGATTAAACTATTTTCTAAAATAAACGGTATCAGTTAACTGACACAAACTTTCTCCCAACTTACTGTAGTCAAAATAATATTGTTTTTAATCATTTGATTTACTACTTTTTAGAACAAAACAAAAAAAAATATATTCTACCTACGTCAATCGTATAAAAAAATTATTGTCCCAGGCGGGATTCGATCGCGCGACCTTTGAATTACTGGCCGTGCTCGCTACCGTGGTGGTGCTACCCCGTACGGCCGCCGCCGCGATGCTAGATTGACAACACAAACTTGTTTATTTTTAAACATTTCCCCATAGTTATAAACGCCGAAGTTTTGATAAAAGCGGGTGGTGTCATTTTGCTTGGCATCTTAAGCACTATAAATACGGAAAATTTGATCAAAATCGTTAGAGCCGTTTTTGAGAAATTTGCATTTTTGTCATTTTTTATGGGTTTTTAGGGGTAAATTACCCTTAAAAATTAGAAATTCCAAAAAATTTAAAAAAACGCCTGGAGATATTAGGGTTTAGTACCTACATACCAAATTTCATGAAAATCGGACGAATAGTGTCCTCTCTGGTCGTGTATACATACAGACAGACTGACAGACAGACACCACTCTAAAAACACTTTTTTGGGTTCAGGGAACACCAAAACAAAAAATTCCACTAAAAGTATTTTTGGGTTCAGGGAGCACCAACACAGATAATTGCACTAAACAATTTTTTGGGGTTCTGTTAGCACCAAAACAGATAATTCAAATGAAAATTCAAATTCGAACTATTTTACGAAAACAATACTTTCTCCATATACTACGTATAGGGTGGAGACAGTAATAACAAAAACAACAAAATTAAATGACGTAAGGCGGGTGACTTCGCGTCCTTAGGTGACGTAAGTCCTAATGTTACCGGACTTTTTTCTCGCAACCTTTCCGAACGCTTAACACAGGTTAACTGAGAAGGAATCAGTGGTAGGTCACCCCCTCCCCGACGTTTGTATTATTAGACATGTAAAAAAGTATCTGTACTTCGTTTTTAATGAATGGAAAATAAATAGCACTTATAGTGTAACTTGGCTGGGAAATGTAGTTTCCCTTCACCGACATTATAGCTTTATTTTTGAAAACGCTCTTTATCCTCTTTTAGTAACTTTAACCCCTCATCACAAATAATGGCATAGATGTTGACTATGACTTGTTGAACAATCTTAAAACGATTAATTTCTTCCGTCGTTTTGCATTTGCTACGCTCCCAAACACATTTTAACCAGACTGACAAGGTACATTTTAAAACAATTCTTACTATCCAAATCCGTATTTTTTGGTTTTAATTTACTCAAACAAGTTTTAATTTTTATAGATTTTTTTTAAATGTCATATTTTTATGAACATTTTTGAATTTTCCTTCTAATTATCTCCCAAAACTAAACAATTCTCAAAAAATGTTTACAATGTTGTTTTAAATATGTATAGTTTCCATTCAGGCACATTCTGGACCTTATTAATACATCAAATATATTTGGCAGAAAATATGTACCGTATTTTGATGAAATACTAAAAGTACAATTAATAATGAAAGAGGTTTATCAGTATAATATTTTAAACCGAAGTAATCTAATATTGATATATACTCTATACTTAAAAAATAATAATAATACTTAATTAATAAAACTAAACTACCTAAACAATGATAATGTCTTGAATGTATATAGATGAGATCCACAACTCAATGTATTAAAATTATATGCTGTGTAATTAAAAAAACATATTTTTATTGGTTTATGTAATTTGGTTTATATTTCCAAGCTACATGTTCCTAACATGTTTCCTTACCAATTATACAATTTCAAATGCTTTTGTGTATTTTGTAAAGAAAGCATTTTTATCTAAACCAGTTATTCTAAATACAAATTAATAGACCGAAAACTTTCTCGCTGGTATGAAAGCAATTAAAAAAACCTTATGCATACAACAGTATTTAAATTAATGTTTGTTTTGTCGAAATCCAAGTAATTAATTTAAACTTCGCTGTTGCATTAAGCCTGTTTCTTTCCTGTTAGCTTTTGTTTTGTTGTTTTAAGGTTTCGCTTTCCATTCACTTACTTCTAAGGATGTTAATTCTGAGTTTGTTGTACAAAGTGGTAATTAAAGCATTAATTATGAAGTGACAAAGATTTCAAATACTTTTGTGTGTAAGTAGAAATTATAACAGCTAAATAAATTGTACTTAAAAAGAGTGTATAATAATCATAATTATAATGTACGACCGGTTGAAATTATCTCCGAGCAATATATAATAAAGGAAAAGTAATGGATTTATTTATGTGTAAACCAAAACTACGAGCTATTCATACTTACCTGTGACGTATGCAAAGCAAAGAATTTAATAACAAACATATTTCCACAATATAACATTTGCTTGGTTCATTATTTTGTTGCTATTTGAAACGTTTTCTGACTTGGGATTTATTTATTAAAGTCAATACCAGTAAAGTAATAATTTTAAAAATATTATTCAAAATCTGTGTGTGACATTCATAAGTGTACATTAAATAATATCATTTAGCCCTGTAAAGGCACCTATATGTATTCATCATCATTGCATATCCACTTTGTGATCGTTTAATTGGATTTACGATATACATACTTTTATTTGTAGATTTAAATTTTTACCTGCTAAAAATGGTAGGTTGTTGTATCGAATAACATCGAAACTTGTGTGTAGATGCTGTAGTTAGGGAAATTATAATTTATATTTACACAAAACAAATGTTCATTATGTATAATTAATATTAGGAACGCATAGACTAAGCATTATGTACACAGGTTAGGAATTAATATTTGCAAACAAGAGTAGACGCTGATCATAATATCTAGGATTTTAAAAATATGTTAGATTAATTAATTCTACATCATATATACAAAACCCTGTATATTGAGAGAAATTCACAAATATCTACAAAGTTTGTCCACGAAAGTTCGCTCACCCACCAGCTACAAATAAGTCATATTTAATAACAAATATTTAAATCTTCTATTTTATTTCTTCTAGTTTAAATAATAGATAATTTATATTTAAAACATATTATAAAGTATATCCGTATTAAAGATATTACACAAATTTACATCAAAATTTCTACTTTTGTTACGAGGCTTTCCTACACAAATATGAGCATTTCGTTTAATTTATAAATAAGAATGAATTGTCCTTATTTAATGGTTTTATCTTTAATTTTACATTAATCTCATCAGTGAACACTACGAAGGGTTCAGTGAATGAAGGGTGTTTATTAGATAAATTTTAATAATATAAATATTACTTTGATCAACTTAAATTTAAATAATTATCTAATGCAGTAAAGCAAAAATTAGAAAATAACTATAACAATAAACTTTTCCTACCAGTATTGTGAGAAAAGACGAATTTTTCAGTCAACTATTAAGTTAAAACGAATATGGCGTTATAATATAAGTGTAGTACAACGCACTTCAACAT
>JAGFPH010002176.1:166747-185824 GCA_018207615.1 Philaenus spumarius
TATAGTATATATTATATATATATATATATATATATATATATATATATATATATATATATAGCTTGGTAAAAATCTTCTTTCTTGACCTTCCAGACTCAGCATATATGCTGAGAATTTAATAACATAAATTTTTCCAAGGTATAAATATTCCGTAACTTTCTTCTTGTTCAGTTTCTTCGTATTTATTTTTTAAAATGAATATAAGCAATTATTTCAAAACTATATTAGACCCTAATCTAATATGTTGACTACAAAAGAAAGTAATATTTGTGTGAAAATTATTTTTATGTAGTTCAAGAAATAAATTTATGTACATTAAATCACAAAACAAATAATGTTAACGTTAAAAAACCTACTTAAAATACATAATCCAAAGACAATTTCAAAACGTATTCTCATTAAAAAAATCTGCAATCAAATTAGACACTAAAAAATTAAAAGTGAAGATTGTAATATTTTTGTATATGATATAAATTTAAGGGTTTAAAATGTTTCAGAATATAAAATAATACGTACTGTAAAAATTATAAGTAATTTTTTTATATAATTTGGTAGCCAAGAAGTTAAAAATATTCTAGTTAAAAATACACACCACGTCTTATTTATTCTTATGTTGTTACATATTAGTATTAAAACCATTAAACGATAAAAGTCACGTATTCACTATTCGTCACGATCTTCTAACAGAAGGGTTACAAGAAGTTGCATTTTCAAAAGGAATAACTAATCATATTATCTGCCTCTATGCTTTTAGAATCCCAGAGTTGTAAATTTTAATCTGCACAGTTATACAATCTATTCTGGTTTTCTGTGTATATTTTATGTCGCCAAATCAAGGTTTATATTTATGTATTTCAATTTCTAGAATGTAATAGATTTTAGTATTATGTTTTTTTATGGAGTATTTAATGCTGACTACTATCCTGCCTAAATACGATTGTCTGTATGTATATACAGTTCAATCTATTAACTAGTTAATTAGTTACTTAATAAAACCATAGTATATATTTAAACTGTGTTTATTTAATGTGTTCACGTTACGTAAAATGTTTAATGAATCAATACTTCAATGTAAATATCTGCCGTTTCCTTTTGATTGTTTGTGTTGTTATTGCAAATAAATGTCTGCGATTTTATAATATCAAAAATTTGTTCCTTACTTTTACAATTACTGACAAAACAGTAATTAAAAGTAACTAAAACTTTTTATTAAAACTTAGTCACAACTAAACTCAACCCGAAGTTTTACTGTTTGATTAAAGTAAATTGGTTATTTTTAAGCCAGAACTACCCTGTCATAATCAGACATGACTGGCTGCAGTAACATTGTGTATTTATTTTGTGCTTAAAAATTATGCTCTTTTTACACTAATCAAATATGTTAAATGCAAAAAAAAGGCACTAAAAATATTACTGTTTTAAATTATTAACCCAATCATACTCTTGACAACCACCTACTTAGTGTTGACGGTCGTTTTGAGCACATCTTTAAACCGTTAAAATGTACAGATACTAGTTTTTTTGTTAAAACGTCAAATAAAATAATTCTCGAATTTAAATTGAAGTACAAATGTAAATGGTAAATAATTTTACTAATCATAAAAAGATAAATACGAAATGTAAAAGTATATTGTAAAGATACCAAAAATTCGTGTTTATTCATACGCAGTTGGTACATCATATCAGGGATCATCTCACTAGTCATCATTCCCTGGTACTCATAATCATAACAAAAGAAGAACAGAGTCCATTATACTCATATACCATTTCAAAAACATTAGTAATAAGATCTCATCATATTTGTAAAAATCATATATGCTTAAGTGTAGGTCAACATAATGTAGAAGGAAAGAAGAAATACTAACGTTGAGTAGGAAGAAGAGGAAGAATAGTTGGAGTAGAGAGGAAGAAGAAGGTAGTTAATAATTGTGAAGAGTCTGTTACTAGCTTTGTTTGAGAACAGTTGGTTATTTATTTTATGGCAGACAATTTAAAATATACCACATAGATCTGCTAGATTGTGAAGCAAGAAGAAATAATATAACTTTACACCAACAAAGTTAATAAATAATATCAAGTACAATATAAAAAAAATAAAAATCTAATTATAATATCCACCAAGCCATTTGGGTGAGTCAACTATAGCTGTTATTCATTCCAACACATCAGATCTGCAGGCTCTCTATTATAAACTTTATACATCTTCAAAATTACCCCACCAAATAACCTCATTAACTTCCTCAATCAAATAAATTGATCAAAGGACTATCTTATTTTAAGTAGAACATTTTAGCGTAAGTAAGTTCAAAATTGTAATCATCCCATACGAATCAATCAATTCATTATGCCAAAGTTTAGAAACAACTGTTTTAGTAATTAAGAATTTTGTTAATTGGTTACGTATTGATTTTACTAAGAATTGTGTTACGACTAGTTTATAACCGTTAGCAAGCCGGCAAAACTTATAAACATTGAACCCCGAAATAATTAAATACTTATATGCACTCAATTTGTATTATTAAGTGATTAAACCATTTCATTGTACCTCTGTTTATTTATAAATCGAAGTTACAAACCGGGAAATTCGTATAATATACAATATCGAAAGAATATATTATAATATGTACGTATTAAAATACAATATTTAAAAATAATAATAACAATACACTAATTCTCAAACACATACGTTTAGTGATCAAACGGGTTTCAACTACAAAGTCGTCATCCTCAGTGATACAACTTTTTTTAGTTACAAGTTACGAGTTACTTGTCCTCAGTTACAAGTTTTTAGTTGCAGCTCATGTAACACTGAAGATGACGACTTTGTCGTTAAAACGCGTTTGATCATTAAACGTAAGTTTGTGAGAATTGTTATTATTATTTTTAAATAATTCCTTCTCACTGGTATAGCTCAACGTTTTTTAATTAATACACTAATAAAGTTATTTTTCTTTATCGAACATTTTACGACTGGAGTGAGAACGGTGATAGTAATTTTGAAATATGAGTTAATTAATGAGTTTTAAAAACGAAAGAGTTTAGGTATATCACTGGGAATGCTTTTTTTACTTACTGTACAGCTTGTACATCTCACTGTTAAATGCCATTAAAAAGAGCTAACTATCGGATGTCAAGTGTTTACTATACAAGCAATATTATAGTATCAAGCAATCTAAAACTCATACAAAATAATAAAATCTAGGGTTTTATAGTTAGTTCGTTGCTAACACAGAGGTTCAATAAACTACTCAGTCTTTTGTCCATTATATTTAAAAGTTGATCAGTTTGAATTATATTCCGAAATTAATTCTTCGTTTTAAAATTCTTCTCAAATACTTGCAACCGATGAAGATATCCGTTGAAGGCTTCTATTCAGAGACTGTGCAGGACTCGAAAAAAAGTATAACGTGATTTTTATTTTGTGGACATTTTTGGGACAACCTACACATTATTTACGCTGAGTCAAAACACTACCAGTACGATGGAACTTTTCAACAACAACTCATTACGACATTACTTTTCGGCAGTTTCGTTTTTGAATCTCGTCTTCTTCAGTTATACAAATGCTAACAACTCCAAAACTATTTAAATTTTATACTATTTGACATTATAATTTTACTTTTTTTACTCAAGATGGTGAACCGCGTTTCAGTAAAACAAATAATATTCAAGTTCAAGTTTTATTAATTTTACTAGCTGAAACTCGTGCTTCGCTACAGGGAATTTGTTTGTTACATCACCATGATTCATAATTAATTGTCATAGTTTTATCTCATTTTCTTGCATCTATTATTTCACTAAAGTGATTTAACTACTTTAGTATTTATTGTTCACTGGCTGCCCGTCAATCGTCTTCGTCATGGTATGCATGCTAAATAGATTAAATAAAAAAAAATAAAAAATCAGAGTTAAGGGCGTCTTCTTTTTCAACCGCTAAATCTGCAGACTGGTAAATCACTGTCTTAGCTGGATGTTTGCAGATCACCCAGATGCCCAGATACGTCTTTAATGTGCGAATGCATTGATTGAAATAGTTTAAATCAGCTTACGTCTTAAATATTTTCTTAAAATTTATAAGTGCCAAATTTCAGCTCTCCAGCTTTAAGGAAAGAATACAAATTAGTATTTATTGTTTTTAGGGTTTGTTATTA
Source organism: Philaenus spumarius (assembly GCA_018207615.1). Taxonomy (NCBI): domain Eukaryota; kingdom Metazoa; phylum Arthropoda; class Insecta; order Hemiptera; family Aphrophoridae; genus Philaenus; species Philaenus spumarius. The sequence continues at coordinate 170,899 of JAGFPH010002176.1, forward strand.
CATTTTCAACCCTTAGCAGCACGTAACGAAATGTAAACTGGTTTACTTTTTATGTGTATCTGGTAAGAAATAAATGTAAAAAATTTCTACTTTCTAGTTTTAAGGAATGTATGAATATTAATAATCATTGTTTTAGGTTTTGTTAACACATTTTCACTCCTAGCAGCACGTAACAAAATGTAAAACTCATTTATTTTTCATTTCTGTTTTGTAAGGAATATATGTACAAAATTTCAGCTTTAAGGAAAGTAAACAAACAACACATATTGTTTTAGTTGATGTTTCAACCTTTAAATGCCAAATATTTTAAAATCCTCTCTTAGTGCGCCTATAGGGCCTATGAGCAATATGTGGACCAAATATGTCACGTTCCTTAGCGGTATTAAATCAATATTTACAGTTATAGGGGTTGTTACTAAATGTTCACCTTTTAGCAGAACGTGATAAAATGTAAAACATGTTTTTTTTTTATATGTATCTTGTAAGAAATAAGTGTACAAAATTTCAGCTTTAAAGCTTTGAGTAAGGTATAACAAACAATGTGTATTGTTTTAGCGGTTGTTTCAATCCTTAAAGGCCATATTTTAAAATCCTTTCTTAGATCGCCTCTAGCCAATATTAAGCAATATGTGTACTAAATTTCACGTTCCTAGGCGGTATTCAATTAATATTTACAACTTTAGGGGTTGTTACTACATTTTCACCCCTTAGACGTGACAAAATGTAAAAGAGTTTTACTTCGTCTATCAATCGTGTGAGAAATTAACGTAGCTAAAAAAATTTTGTTTTCTAGCTTTAAGAAAATTATAACATACAATACTTATTTTTATATTTGTATTGGTTGTTTCAACCTTTAAAGGTTAATATTTTTAAATCATTATTTACTTCACCTCTAACTCCTATGAAAAATATGTTTACCAAATTTCACGTCCCTAGGAGATAGGGTTTTTGAGATATATAACAAACAATATTTATTATTTTAGGGGTTGTTTCAACCCTTACAGACCTAATATTTTAAAATTATTTCTTAGTGTGCCTCTAGTGCCTATGAGCAATATGTGTACCAAATTTCAAGTTCTTAGGTGGTATGGTTTTTGAGAAACTGTGATCAGTCAAAACTACCCCAAAACCACCCCTAAAAATATGAATATCAAAACGATATTTCTTTAGTTTTCATACTTACATCACAAAGTATACACATGCCAAATTTTATCTCTTTAGTTTCATGGGAAGTGGGAGAATTAGTGATGATCAGTGAGTGAGGGCTTTGCCTTATATATATATGTAGATCATAACGTTTCTCAAATCAATTTCTATTTGTATCTATCTTATTTTCATCAAAATAGTTAAGCTTAGGTTGTCGTTAATTAATTTTAAAGTTCTTACTTATAGGGTAACAATCATTTCTTAATATTATTCCTTACTAAAACAGTGCACCATGCTCTATATTATCTCTTCGACTTTAAATACAAGCACAATCATTTAAGAGTTTAAGTACACATTTCTCAGAGGAATTTAATAATTCCAACTTAATATCGGAGTTTATGCAAATTTGTCATGAATAAATGATACACATAATTTTCCGACTTTATAACTTCTACACGAATCTGGGAAGAATGCAATTTTCTACAGCATTATTTGTGCATGTTAAATGTAGGTCAAAACTTAATGTTTATATAACGAATTGCTACTGTATTACATTTACCTATGTGCATAAAATAGTGTTTTACCTTTTTCATTAAAATATTATAGGCTAGAATAGCTGTTTCTGGAATTAACTGTTTAACAAAATACAATAACACTGTATTACACTAATATTTATTCGACTATTGATTGCAATAACCGTCGGAAATAATGTTTTGAAAATTTAAAAATAACATTTAAAAAATGCACCTTGCATGTTTACTTGAATAAAAGCATTTTACTATTTTGCTGACTGCTTACAAAACAATAACAAATAATTTATTCTTACAAGTTTCTACACGTTTAAAATATTTATAATAATAAGCTTTACGTTTACCATCAGTTTAAAAGAAGAAGAAGCCGTTCGGCTGAGTGTGTTAGTCCATTGTGTCATACTCAGAACCTTCAAAAGTAGGTTGTAAAATTTTAAAACGAGTCAGAAATTTATAATAGCTTTACACTGGGTGATCTTTAGTTCAGCAATAAAACAAATGAACTGCCAACCATCAAAGGCAAATGTCTGAAGAATTTTAATCATAATTTTAAAACCTTTATATCACAGTTCTTGTGTTTAAGTTATTTATTTTAATTTAAATAAACAGTACCAGTAACTTGTACATACTTTCCTACAAACATATTTAAATTATTAAACAGATTCACTGTGACTTCGTAATTTGTAGGTGGGGTAGGAGAGGTGATGTATAAAGTAGGAGAATAACTAATACATATTATTATTATTGTCTAGAGAGAAAACTATTCCATCGATTTCTAACAAATTTGCACCAAACACGTCAACTAGGCCTGTATAGATGCACGAAAAAAGTTTTTTTTAAACATTTTGAAAATCATCCCCTTTAAGACAAAAAAACGCAAAAACCAGTTATTATTATTATTATTAGGTAAACGAGAATTTTTAAAAAGATTCGGGTTTTGCATACGGTAGGGTACACTTACGGCTGCAAATAAGCCACACTTTATCAAAATCGTTATAGCCGTTTAAAAAAAAATCTTGTTTTTTGGGGGGTTATTTTCCAAAAAGGGGGTTGTTTTTCGTGCATCTGTACATGCCTACTTGACATGTCTGGTGCAAATTTGTTTGAAATCGATCGAATAGTTTTCGTTCTAGCTTTGTATACATACAGACAGACATTTTGTAAAAACCACTTTTTTGACTCATTGGGTCCCAAAACGGATATTTCCACAAAAATCTCAACATAGATTTTTTTACGATCACTATACTTTCTCTATACTATAGTATAGTGAGAAAGTAAAAGGAACTTTGTTTCTTTTTTAAACTTTAGGTAGTCGGTATTTTCTTGCAATGATTGTATTGATCTAAAACTTGCTAAAATTTATAAGTCTGGTAATAAGCGTTTACAGTGATATACTACGAGCAATAGAATTAAGTAATCTTGATTCGCTCTGCCTTGTCTCATAATTTCCTAAAAGTAGCTAATGTTGTGTCGCAAATATAATTGGCATCGTTACAGAGAGCGTAGTGCCAGTGTTGTGTTAGTGTATAAACACAAACTAACTTTATGTCACTATAGATTTTTTGAAATTCGAGTAGATTTAATATATTTTTTATAGGACAAAATTAATATATATATATAAAATCCAAATACCACTCACTCACTGACTCATCATGAAATCTCAAAAACTACCGAAGGGATTGCAATGAAATTTGGTATGTAGCTTCTTCTAGGGCAGTGGGTGCTCGCTAAGAAAGAATTTGAAATTTTAGGGGGGTTTTTAGGATCAAAGTTATTAAGTCACGATTTCTCCCAAACTATCAAACGGATTGGAATGTAATTTGGTGTGTAGCTTCCTCTAGGGCCATAGATGCTCGATAAGAAAGTGTTTAAAAAAATTCGAAATTTTAGGAGAGGTTTGGGGGTTACTAAAAAAACACTGAACGGATTGGAATTAAATTTGGTATATAGCTTCCTGTAGGGCCCTAGGTGCTCGCTAAGAAAAGGTTTTAAAAAATTCGACATTTTAGGTGGGTTTGGGGTGGTCAAAGTTACTAAAAAAAAACCACTTAACGGATTGGTATGAACATTGATATGTAGCTTCCTCTAGGGCCTTAAGTGCTCGCTTAGAAAGATTTTCAAGAAATTCGAAATTTTAGAGGGGTTTGGGGGGGTCAAAGTTACTAAAAATCCCCATAAAAAATACATAGTGTAATATATTTATTGATATATTTTTTTTTAAATTAATGTACATTTAACTTTGATTTGTCTATCCGTGCAAATCCGGATCGGGCCAGCTAGTTTATTATAAACGTAAAGTATGTAAAATATAAAAATAATATTTGAGTTTCCTCTATAATCAACTTCTACGTTCATCACATTCGTGGTTGCATTTAGAACACATTGTGAATTTATATTAGCCTACGGAGTTTTCTTATCACATTCACTAAACATTTATTAAATTCACTTCTATGTGTTGGTAAAAAAAACTAAATCGTCTTGCTGTCTAAATTTACGATCTTTTTTTTTTTAATTGGGTTTTTTAAGTTCAAAATATTAAAATAAAATATAGTTATTGTATTTAAATATTATTATTGATTATTTATTAATAGAGTATGTATAGTTGTAACATGAAAAATTTTGGCCTCATGCAGACAACCTCAACTGGAGATAAGAAGCACTTCTACATGGTGATAAAGTCCCTTTATGTATCAAGGATTATGCAGTCCTCAAATAACGTTTGCACACCACCACTCACCAAAGGAGGAAGCAATGTCTTGTTTTTTCTGAAGTTCAGTGAATGCCTACTTTCAACATTGTGATGATATATTTTCCTTTTATTTGTACTTTAAACACGATAAAAAACTAATTAAATAAAATAATATGTAGAATAATAACCAAATTTAATAATACATGGTTACAAGGGCTTTAATTTCATTGGTAAAATTTGAAATTTATAAAATCCCTTACAATTAATTATTAATGGGAAATTGCATGTATAGTACGTTTTCTTGTTCACCATCTTCCCAAATAAATACAGTTTTAGTGTTAAGTACAGCGCCATTATGTAGATTTGCAATTACAGTGGCGGCGTGTGTATGTATTTATTAGTGAGATTTGCATAATGCATCGTCTATACTCACTAATCAACCGTAGCGGCTATTTCAGTTTCTGTGGTCAAAATTGAAAAAAATATTTAATTTCTCCTTCTTCATTGCTGATCTCAAGTATTTCTTTACCATCTTTAAGCAAGAAAAACTCCTCTCACTTGAGCAGTTAGTGGCTGGAATCGAAATACAAATTCGTAATGCTATGTCTATATTTGTATATACATTGTGAAGTGAATGGTACCGCGGATAGTTTGAAATGCCTATAAACAACAGTTCCCGCTTTTCTTGGCTAGGAGATGAATACTTAGTCATTGGCCATTGGTATTCCCACTCTCTGCCGTCGGTATTTCATATTAACAAACAATTTACTTATTTATTATATGCAACTGTAAACCAGGTACTTAAGACTAATTGAGAGAACGTAGATGTAATATTCTCATAAGGGAATAAGATACTACGAGCTAAGTTAAAAGATATAATATTAATGAATAAGGATAACTTTATGTCCTTATATAACAAATCTGTAATTTTTAAAGATTTGTCCAATAATTATTTCCGATATATATTTTAATACAAACTTGAATATTCTAAAAAACTATTATGGTATAATACCTTACCTTGAAAGTGGGCATGAAATTGTCCTGTATTATCTGTGTAGCACCAAACGATATCATCTGGAAACAGTTGTTATATTTCTGAATGATGGCCAAGAAGTGCTTAAAATCACTTCCAATCCCAGAAACTAAAGAGCGTAAAGGATCTGGTGGTGGGACCAATTGTGGCAACTTTACTTTTCCTCTAGCACAACATAATCCAGTAGATTCACCACTGTATTTTAACGCCTTACAATATTTACAAATTATTGTCATTTCCCCAATTGTTACCTATTTGTCGGCACAATAATCTCTTGCTGGATCATAGTGGAATGCAGCTCGTTCCAGAATCACAGGAGAATCACTGCGTCTGCGGAATCGCTCAATTTCATTATGTCGTGCTCGCTGTTGTTGTGTTTGATCTGCACGAACTCGTTGCATTCTAAGCCTATCTACTTCATTGACACTCACTAAAGAACGCAATTCTAACATAGCAATACGATTATTTTCTTGATCTGTCTCTCTCTGGTCATCAGTGCGGTTAGCACGTGAGGTAGCTCTTCGCACATTTGATTGACTGCGAAGACCTAAGTCAGGTCGTCTTCTCCTCGGCATCGTAAATTGTAATTAATCAAAGTGAGAAAAGTTCTCGAGCACTTAGCAGTAAAGTGTCACTATCACAAAAGATCAACCAAAAAAGAGCACATAACTTGAAATGTCACTATCACAAGGGATCACCTAAGTAAAGAAAGTTCTCGTGCACGTAGCGGTAATCGTCACTCTTAAGGATAGAAGGATACACTCTTTGTAAGGTATTTATAGCACTAACTTTTTTGTTGGTTTCAGCACCTGCAATAAAAAAATGATAAATATTTATCCACCTTTTAAACCTTTTCTGGACTTCCACAAATATTCAAGACCAAAATTAGCCAAATTTTGTTTGTCCAGCCGTTCCCGAGTCTTAGCGAGACTAACGAACATCAATTCATATTTATTCACCTTTTAAATCTTCTCTGGACTTCCACAAATAATTCAAGACCAAAATTAGCCAAATCGGTCTAGTCGTTCAGTTTTAGCAAGCCAAATCGGTCCAGCCGTTCTCGAGTCTTAGCGAGACTAACGAACATCAATTCATATTTATTCACCTTTTAAATCTTCTCTGGACTTCCACAAATAATTCAAGACCCAAATTAGCTAAATCGGTCTAGTCGTTCAGTTTTAGCAAGCCAAATCGGTCCAGCCGTTCTCGAGTCTTAGCGAGACTAACGAACATCAATTCATATTTATTCACCTTTTAAATCTTCTCTGGACTTCCACAAATAATTCAAGACCCAAATTAGATAAATCGGTCTAGTCGTTCAGTTTTAGCAAGCCAAATCGGTCCAGCCGTTCTCGAGTCTTAGCGAGACTAACGAATTCATATTTATTCACCTTTTAAATCTTCTCTGGACTTCCACAAATAATTCAAGACCTAAATTAACCAAATCGGTCTAGTCGTTCAGCTTTAGCAAGCCAAATCGGTCCAGCCGTTCTTGAGTTTTAGCGAGACTGATGAACAGCAATTCATGTTTATATATATAGATAAGGATAACTTTATGTCATGTCGATCTTGGTCGAACTGCCCTCTACGTCCCTGAAAACCGGTGATCGAACTACGTAGCAAACGAATGACGGTTGCGTTCTCAGATCGTTGCGACAGCAAGGTGCGAGTCGTACCTCGACTTGTGTGTGCATCCTGAAACGTAATTAAACTGATTATTGAATATTTATAACAGTAAAATTACTAAAAATATAATTGCAAGTAAAATGTTTTAAAACAATAGTTTTTAATTTATTGTTTAATCATGTGGCTTATTTGAAATTATTTTTCTTTTTGTAATACGAATTATATTTTTATATTATTTTGGAAAGCCAAATGAAGAAACTAATACAATGTAAAATATAAATTGCAAGATTAGTTTTTGTTTTTACGTTCTAAATTAATACAAATAATCAAATATTTATATCTCAACTTACTAGCCACTAACATAGTTTCAAAATTAAACTTTACACATACATACAAATATTATAAAACAATTTCCTTTAAATAAATAATTTTTGTAGCTATAACTTCTACATAAATTGAAAGAAAGAAACCACAATTTTAATTATGTAAAATAATTGCAATAATTGATTACAAAATAGCACAAAAATAAAAGCTTTACAAAAGGAATCGTTGGCTGAGCCTTACCTCTTTACAGTTATAGAAAAAAAAACATTATTAGAGTCGCCATACCATCAAACTTTATCGGATAAAAAACTGAAAAGTTATAAAACAAGTTTTCAAATATAGGCTGCACGGTTATACTGATCCTATCACAAGTTGCGCTTGCAACCAACAATGTGTACTCAAATGCTTTTATTGTTATTAGTATGTTTAGCATATTAATTATATAGGTATAAGGTATAATGCGTATTTCACGGATTATTGAACAACCATTGACGTTTTAAACCGAGTTTAATACGAAACTATTGTTATTACAAGATTTATTATTATATTATATCTATAAGTTCAGATTATAGAGGAAGTTAATCATGGCTGTAGGCAAACTGACACGTTTTATATAACCTTACCACAAATATTGCAGATACACTTCGTTATAGGAAATACCTGAAATTGTTCACATATTTTGTATGCTACGATCACAACAGCGATTTATCACTTTTCAGTTATGTTTGGAAGTGTTCTCTCGCAAGCCTGAGGTTGCTGAGCGTGATGCACATAATAATTTCAGTGTAGAACACAGCCATGATTAACTTCCTCTATAATCTGCCCTTATTGTTATAATATATTATTGTATCAAATGCGTTATAAACCAAAGTGTTACGCTTTCATAAATTCATAAACATCAAGTGGTATGAGTACATAACACTTTGTAATAGACGTGAAGGATATTTTGTAAATCTTAAAAGTGTTAACTGCTAGTTTTGTTTGTATAGGTTACTTTATGTTTGTTTAGGTTACTTTAGACTATACAACTTTCAATTCCATGATAGTTGTAGTGTAATTTGTTTTAGTTTCAAAACATTTATCAAATGCAAGACCTCATCATCATGTAGATTCTAAAAACATTTTGCATCACAATCTATAATTTCATTTTTTTAATAAATATATTTTATCAATACGTTTTGTATATGTAACACAACAGAAATTCCCTTTCCTTGTATTTTTGTAAATGGTTAACTCAGGCATTTTCTGGAAATTTTAAGTGGATTAAGATAAGGTTTGGATATAAAATATTTTCCAGGTTTGTTTAAAAGCTGGACGTCTTGTATTTTCGGGCCCGGCGTTTCCAAAAAACTTTATTTTTCTTTTAGACGCACAGTATTTGAAAAGCAAATTTGTATCACCTTCGAAAAAAAAGAGTTTGAATACATATGGAAAGTATTTATAAACTTGACTTTCAAATTTCAAAGTAGTCTTATTTGAAAAATAGTAAACAAATTAGCTTTATTTTTAAAGAACGGTTAAAATAATTTTATTTATAGAAACAATGTAGACCCCTGGTTATATTGCAATAGTAACATTTTGTACCCAAGGAAAAATACCTGAAGTTATTAAGGTGGGTTCAGAATAAATAGAAATATGGTTTAAAATATTATTACTTAGTTACAATAAATTATCATTTCTATTAGCAATACTGTTTATTGTCATAATGTTAATATTGCAAATATATTCACGCAACAACACTGATATAGCGTAAAGATAACTGGTGGCAGATTGCCTTCCAACAATATTATGCAGTTTTCAAAATGAATCAACAGTTGTTAAAATTTAACTCACCTTGTTTTATATTTTATAATGCGATTGCAAGTTTAATATTTTTTTCTGAACATACTTTGTTGATGCATTCTTCTTAAAATTTTACATTAACAAATATTTAATCAACCTAAACTGAATTTTAAAACATGTAAATCTTTTATTTTTATTGTTGTCTCTCCTGTTCTCTTTTCTCACTAATCACTCTGTAATTGTTTCTAAACATACTTTTTTCTATCTGATCAATTACTTTCAAATGCGTGTATTTAGTAAAATATAAATATTTTATACACATTTGCAAGTCTGTTGAATATAGCTTAAGCCAAGTCAGCAAAATGATTAAAGATACATGATATGCCTGTCTGGAATGTAAGGCGGTACAACTATGGCATTGATTGGAACTACTTCTCATAATATACATATTTACATAATCTATCGATGGTAGATAGAACTATCGTGTTCATTAGAAAATTCTTAGGAATAGTAGATCGGCAGTTTTACGACTTGAACGAATTATTTGGCGAACATCTTTTTTATGAAGCCGTATTTACTACAAGATACTGAACACATAAGTAGTTAAACAAGCGAAGAAGGATGTTCAAAATATATATCTTGATCGGTCCCGAGGCTGAAATTGATGAATAGGTAAATATTAAAGTCTGATAAGCTATGTTTTAAGAAATTGGAGTAAAAATGAACTGTTTTACTGTGATTATTTACTCAAAAAAACGACTACACCCTCCCGGTTGCAACGTTCAATATGAATGTGAAATGTAATCTAAGTGAAGAATGTTTTGTTGGTAATTTTACTATTTCGGTTTAGTTTGAAGAAATTTTTCAATGTACGTCTAAAGTGTTTGTGAATTGTCTAATATTGCTGTTATTAGTAAGAAAAGAAAAAACTTCTTTTATAGTTTTTATAATTAGACAGATCATGAATTCGTTTTTTTTATGATGTCATTATTTTAGAAGATGTGGTTTGTTTAGGTAAGATATTTTAGGTGTATTTTTATATTAAATACAAATACATTTTAGTTCAAGGCACTATCGACAACTTAATGCAAGATTTGCAAATATTCTTGGAGAGGAGGTATACATTTTACGTCGAATAACAAATGCACCCTTACAATCAGGAAATTATACGGTTATACTAACCCAACAAATTCTACTTTAACTGTGGTGTTCCGAGTTTATATTTTAATAACTACTAAAAATATATATTGATGAGATTCATTACAAATTTTTTTTTGTAACGTCAATGAAAATGAAATAATGTCAATGAACTAGCTATGCGTTATACAACACGGTGTATAAAAGTAAAGAATGTGAAGTATGAACATCGATATCGAAGTAGGGCCCAAGAGCAATACTAATCACAAACAGGAAATCTGCGTACACATCAAACTTTTTTAAAAAAGGTTTCCCTTGGGCGGTAAGGGCCCGATAAAAAAGGTACTTTTGTTAATTCCATATTAAATTTATATAATAAAATATTTATATAAATTTATATATAATAATATAAAATTATATTTCTTAATCTAAAACACTTGTATTTCTCTATTTGTATTTTTAAGTGTTATAATTCCAGGTAGGCTTTTACCAGTGATTTAGGTAAACAAAAATCGTTATAAAAAACTTACCTCTTTTTGACGCTTAATATTATTTACGAGTTTACCTACTAGGTCATACAATTTTATTTGACATAAAACACATTTTGCTTCCTCAAAATACAAAAAGAAATTCACATTATAAATATAAAAGAATTTACTGTTAGGTGCTCCTTCACTTTATTGAGCCGGAGGTTTTTAATCTGGTAACTACCATGGCATCTGAATGTATATACTAGTCAAGTAAAGGGTTGCTTCCCGTTAGAGATTAGATATATTTTACTGCAAGTAATAAAGTTTTAACTTCAATAATAAAGGGTTACATGAAAATTAATTGTGTTTTATAATGCAGTAAAACTGGTTAAAGGTTCTTAAACATCTTGTTTAGGATAGGCGATAAGAAAATAATTACTGTTTTATAACACAGTTTTAGTTATTGTTATTGGAAGAATTTATTCATAAGTGCTATCATAAAAATTTAATTTAATGCATCGTCTTTAAATTTACATTCAAGATAAAGGTTCTTACTATAAAAGATAAAGCTCAATAAAAATTTGGAACTTAGCAAATTTCTAAAACTATGTTAATATTCATTCATTTTATCAATTTAAAATTCCTTCTTTTATAATATTTGTTTATTAGTTAGAAACATTAAGTATTATTATTTTATTTATTAAACATAATATTTAAATTGTATATAAATATTAACATTCTTCAAAAATAGTATACTAATATATCCTGAAATAATATACTGACAATTAAAACAGTTTGTTACAGTATTTGTAAAATCAATATTAATTGTCTAGTGATTTACGGGTTATTGACACTTTGGAGATATATTGTGTCTTCAGATATACAGTTTTTAATGATAACTAATATTATTCTGTTTATACAAATTTAAAATGTATACGAAAATACAAATCTTGGAACAAATAATAATTTAAGCTGTAAAAGTTAAACCTTACATAACAATACATTCTATATTTATCCTTAATAGAAACTCTCCTCACAACTATAAAGCTGTTTTAAGCTCAAATTAAGGACAAGTTATGTTTTGATACTGCCCATGCTAGATTTGACTTATCTTTGATATTGATGTCTGTTCGTAGTTAGTTGCCATATTGCTGTCGTAAATTAACAAAGTTCAATCATATAAATGGAATTAAAGTTAAACCAAATGTATAATACGTTGAATCGAGTTGATTTTAACTATTTGTTTTACTTCAGTTCATACTTGAATTTTATCCATGTGAATTATTATGTAGCCTAACAGGCTTAAATTCTTTACAGTAGATGCTGAATTCTCCGTTAAATAATGCATATGTTTAGTGCTTAGTTTTACACATATTTTATGTGTTTAATACAAGTAATTACAAGTATGTAAATATTTCAATTATTAGTTTTCAATTATGTGCAGTAAACTTTTGAATAATGTAGGCCTAAATAAAAACAAACATGTTTTTTTTGGCAAAATAAAATTATTAAAGAAATTTATATTACTACAATGTTTAGAAATTATTATAATACTTTGTGATTTTCTTTAATTTTACAAATATTGTATTTTTTAATACCATGGTAACATTTTAAGAGTATATAAACCTAGAGAACATGGTTTATTCCTGCTTTCACCTAGTTAACTAGTTTTAATTAAGTTGTTACTATTCACATTATATCCAAGAGAGTTCATAAATACCACAAAGTAGAGTAGGAAATTAAATGGTTTTCTAGTATAAATAAATATTATATGTTAACTATTTTCTTTGAATGTAAATTATTAAATTACAATGTTTATAAACTGACATAAATAATACTGAAAAGTGTTTAAACCATACAAACAATTCACCACTTGTCAAACGCTTTGATGTACAACCATGTTTAACTAGATGCCTTTGGATTTTAATTTCTGTAAGAATGTTTTAATGAGATTTACGGCTTTGTTTACCGAAAGAATGGAAGTAGGTCAAACTATTTCCTTTGAGTGGTGAGTTTGGCTTTATACTTTGGTAAAACATGAAAGGTTATTGTTAATTAGATTTTATTTTCATAACCTACGATATATCCTATGGACTTTGAGTTCATCAGTCTACGTTAGTGTAAACTTGGTTTTAAATAAAGATCAGCAGTATGTATTGATGACTGAGTGGTGAGTTCTATTAAAACACAAAAGAAAATCTAATTGTCAAGTTTTGTATTTAAACGTCAATTAAATTACACGAAATTTTTAAAAACATTTGTATATATTATATATATATATATATACATATTTATAAATGTAACAGGTAGAGTCCCCGAGCAAGTTAGCTCAGATTAGTTCATAAACACATTATGTTCCCTATAGCCGTGTGTATCAAATCTGCTCACTAACTTTTGACATGTTCAAGGCTTTATGAATCGTATTTGCTGCATACTTTCAGCCTTTTAACATATGTATAGCCTTATTGTCTGGGTTATGATCAACAGAACAATTTTGTTGGGTTGTGGTTTTTTGTTATCTTTCTCCCCCACCATTTCCCAAATGAATTGTTTACTTTAGATGCTGTTTTCATCACGAGTGTTTTGTTGAAGTTGAAAATAACAACCCCAATGACAGTTCTGATGAACCACCTACCAAGCACATCATAGAGACAAGAAATGAGAGAAGCCTGTAGTTTGTAAAGTACGCCAAACAAGTAAAAACAGTATGAGCAGAGTGTGACAACAATGTCGTTTTATGTACTGATTGTTATTTTTCCTGAACATTTAGTAGCTCAAAATACACGAACTGTATTATTTTTAATAATTATTTAATGATAATTTCAAATAAATTTTTGTACAATTTTTATTTCATACCGTGATTTTTTTAAATTTTCTTTATTTCATTGAGTTATATTCATTTTTATAAGTAATAAATTATTTTTATAAGGTTTAGTATATCAATTAAGAAGATAATAATTTTACTTTAAAACAGTAAAAATGTGTTTGTTTAATTTCTAAAAATATAAATATCATAATTAATTTGCTGTGTTTTACAATTAATTGTTAACAAAACATTTGTATTGGTAACCCGTGTGTATCAAATATGATCTCATTAATTTACCCCCATAAAAAGTAAACCCATAATGTTTAAATCACTATTTTATAATAATGTTGACTTATTTAAAGAGAATGGTACAAAAAATGGTCTGGGTTTTGGGTCAAAATTATACAAAACCACTTGGGTTTGAGGTTATACCTAGCAGAATCACATGCGATACACATGGGACTCTACCTGTTTTAACAGTCCAACAGTCTATCTAAATTAGGTAATACCATAAAACATCTCTTGAAATAAAATGTTTAATCTGGATCTAGATAGCCAGATAATAATAATAATCTATACATAATTAATTTGCTAGGGGATATATTGTGAGTAGAACTCCTCCTAGAGTTTTTAACCGATTTTGATGTTTTTGGTGTCATTTTACAGAGCTCACTCTGAAGTTGTTCTTCCCTTAAAATGAGCTCAATGTATGTTAAGGGCTTCGCCCCAGTGGCCCTCAAAGTTGCCATGTTAATCTTATGGAAGGTCAATTTTAAGGAAGAAGAAGAAAGATGTCTTTTGATTTTATCAGGGGCACAAAAAACAGCTGTTCGTATGAAAAGCTTAAAACACCTGATTTTTATCAACAGCTGATTTTGATCAACAACTGATTTGTATCAATAACTGAATATAATTTTAGGTTAGGTAAATCAAGCAATAGCGAAGCATTGCCATGTCCACTAGTAATAAATAATCTACTAATATTTATTTATAGGCCTACTAGAAACCCATTAAATTTTCTTACTTCGTAACATTCTAGTGGCACTTTCTAAATAATTTGCAAAAAAAGGGGGGGATGAAGTCATTGGCATACGTACAGTCGGCGTTCCTCCTTCAAATTGACTGACTGATTTGCCTCCTCATTGTCAGACCTGGGCTGAAATGTTTATTCTGCATTTTCGAATCTGGATGCAATTAATTTGGCTAGTTTCGTTATTTATAACTTGTACCATTGATTATACAATCAAAGCTTGTACTCAGAATCAGGTATGTTTAGTTACAAATTAGTAACTATGTTTCAACGATGTTTTTATATGATCATGATGAATACATTTTGATGGTATCCAGGTCACTATTGGTATTGAATTAAAGTTTCTTACCTTA
>JAGFPH010002176.1:202770-215001 GCA_018207615.1 Philaenus spumarius
GTAAGTTTAATATATACTATAATTACATTTTAATATTTGATGTTTGTTGTACTTTAAGGTCGTTATTTAGCATTAAAATAGCTTTCTAATATGTTGTTCTATTTAAAAATTAATTTTGACGATTTTTTATTTTTTTTTTTTGCTTGCTTATCAATAACTTAAAGTGGCCCTTTACTTCAACGAAATCAAATTTAGTTACTACAGGTTATTCCATGACGAGTATATCATTTCCTTGACAATACATTAATACAATTATATTTATGTAGATGTAAAGGAATTAGAAGAATCTATAGTAAGCAGTAACACACGAGAGGAATATAGATAATGTTTCTGGAAATGACGGGTTAAAAGGATTTTGGCGACATTTGCTGGCAACTAAAAGAGGAAGAGGATGTATCAGAAGGTTACTAGACACCTCTCTTCTAACGTAAATTCTAAGTAAATTTTACACATCAAGGCAATGCATTTCTTACAAAAATATTAAACATTATATGTAGTAGTGGTAAAATAAAATGCACTGATAAAGTTACTAAGCATAAAATAAACTTAAAATTAAATTTTTCAAGAATTAAAAAAACTGGTTTATTTTTGGACTATGTAGAAATAAATGGACTTCGGCAATCAATAAAATCAAATAAAAGTGAGCAAGCAAGCGTAAAATACCTTCTAAAACTATTGGAAACAAATAATCACCGTACACAAAGTTCTTCATTGACTCGTTTAAAGTGTCTAATGACAGATTGAACAGACATTAAATTATTACTATTAACTTTAAACTATTTTACTTTTTATCAAATTATAAAAGCCAAATACCATTGACCCATTGACTCATCACAGTTTCTCCAAATTCACGAGGCCTTCAAACATGAAATTTGGCACGAATACTCTTTAGAAAGAATAAAACTCGCACACTAAGAAAGGGTTTCCGAAAATTCGAAATTTTAGGGGGGGTTTCGGGGGGTCAAAGTTACTAAATCACGATTTCTCTAAAACTATCGAACGGATTGAAATTAAATTTGGTATTCACCTTCCCCTATAGCCATAGGTGCTCGCTAAGAAAGTTTTTTCAAAAAATTCGAAATTTTAGAGGAGGTTTGGGGGGTCAAAGTTACTACAAAAAACCATTGAACGGATTGGAATGAAATTTGGTATGTATCTTCCTCTAGGGCCCTAGGTACTCGCTAAGAAAGGGTTTAAAAAATTAGAAATTTTAGGGGGTTTGGGGTTTGGGGGTCACAGTTACTAAAAAAATCACCGAACGGATTGGAATGAAATGTATTATGTAGCTTCTTCTAGGGCCCTAGGTGCTCACTAAGATAGAGTTTTTAAAATAAATCGAAATTTTAGGGGAAGTTTGGAGATGTCAAAGTTACTAAAAGCCCCATAAGAAATACATAGTGTAATATATTTATTGATTTAATATATGTTTTGTTAATATACATTTAACTTTGATTTGTCTATCCGTGCAAAGCCGGGTCGGGCCAGCTAGTTTAATATATATATACTAGCTGGCCCGATCCGGCTTTACACTGATAGACAAATCAAAGTTAAATGTATATTAACAAAAAACAATTTATATCAATAAATATATTATTATACTATGTATTTCCTCTGGGGATATTTAGTAGCTTTGAACCAGAAAACCCCTTTAAAATTTTTAATTTTTAGAAAACCTTTCTTCGCGAGCACTAGGACAATAAGAGGAAGCTACATACCATATTGCATTATAATCTGTTTGGTGGTTTTTGAGATTTCATGATGAGTAAGTCGATGGTATTTGGATTTAACAGGGTGGAACAAAGGGATGGGTTCAACTGGCCCAAAATTCAATCAGTCTAAAAACGACAGAAGATCAACTAGCCCAAAGAAATGAATTAAATATAATAGTTTGGGCTAGTTGAGCTTTGGGCTGATTGACCCGCTTATGTTAGCGAAAGGTTCAATCAGCCCAAACTAGCTTGGAGTTCAACCAGCCCAAAACGTAAACAAACAATTTCACACAACGCCCGGTTCACAGCTCACACCTACTCCGAACAAGCATAGGAAAATGTCACGTCCGTGTTTTATAGTAAAACTCTTGTTTCTGTATTTAAACTAAGTATAAATAATAGGTGTATGTTCCTGTAACGCATGTAAGTTTAGAGTGTGTATTCGTATTACTTTTAATAATTTAGACAAGCAATCGTAATTAGTAGTTTTATTTAAATGAAACAAATGTAGGCCTATAAATACCATAAATATAATCGCTGTTTTATTATAAATAATATAAGATTATTGAAGCGGTATGATTTATTTTTTGTAAGATGTTATTAGATAATACAACATCAACTATTAAAACATTTCATATAATCAAACATCAACATAATTAAGCCTGGCAATGTCAATTGCATATAGCGAGTTTCGCGGACGGACTCTATGTTAAGTGTATATGAATGCCTTAAGACCATGACACACACGTTTAGATAGATGCAAGAAAAAAATTAAAGTTACCGAGTTTTTTTAATAATTCATATGGCAGCAAACTATTAAGTACACTAAACTATTACGTAGTATACTGTATATTGTCGTAAGGTTATCCTAAAGTTGCAATTTTAACTTTAAATACAGAAAAAAGTGCAGCCTACAAAGATATTTTTAATTCATTTTAACCTTCAAAAACTTTTAAAACTGTGTGTATATTCATGACCTAACAGAAAGAATTGTTATCCGAAACGACCCCCCCCCCCACTCTAGTTCTTTAACCTTGGTTTAACTGCACTCAACTTTCAACTAAAAACAGCATTTTTCATCTTTTTATTTTTTGTTATTTCTGACGAGACTATATATGAGCTATGTGGACCAAAATTAGCTCAAATTAAAGCTTATTTAATTCCCTATAACTTCCATAGTCTTGGCTTTTCTGTAGGATGTATCATTTTTCCGGTATCCATCTCGAAACATAAAGAAAACTTAAAATTTTAACTTTTTGGAAAAGACGCTGAATCTTTGAAAAGCCGTATCTCGGTAAATATGTAACTTACAAAAACGATTTTGATCTCATTTTTTTGCAAATTCAATATACTCTTAAAATGCTAAGGACAATTTCTTCCAAAAATCGTAAAGTTTAGAAGATATTTTACAAAAACCGAAAAAAGTCCGGGAAAATCACCGTTTTTCGACCACCATTCTGCGAGCACAGGTTTCCGAGGGTTGCAAATCTGGATTTGTAGTCCCAGTAATGGTCCGAAAAACCTCTCCAAAAATCATTAATGCTCCATTTAATGTAAGTTCACGCATTTTTTGTGTAACATTTGACTAGGCTATTAAGTAGCCGTCGCGTCGGGAAGATAGCATAGTGCTGGGCTCACACTAACTCTGGCCAATCGATGATAGCGACAGGATGTTACAAAGTGATTCACGTGTTATTTTTATCTGAAATGGGTTAAAATAAGGTGAAAATTATGTAATTTTACAATAATAACTACAAATAAATATAGTTTATTCACTTATTTACCTATATTTTGTACTTTAAATTATATAAAGCCTATACAAATAAAAAAGAGGGGTCTTTATAACCTTAACACTTATGGGCATAATTAAAAATTCATAATTCGTAAATTTAAAATATTTTTTTTATGGACGTTGGAGTATATAGCCTACACCTAGTTATCACACTACAATGTCATTATATCCAGATTTAGGATTGGGAAGCGTTTATACGCCTATATTCGAATGTTTTACATCTGGCAGCGTCAATGTTCTAATTAAAAATTCATAACTCGTAAATTTGAAAAACCTTCTTAGGTTTTTTTTAGTGGTAGTTGTAGTACGTACACCATAGTTATAATGCAACACTGTCATTTTATCCAGATGTAGAATTGGAAGGGGTTATAGTCATATATCTCACTCTAAACATACGATAAGTTAAATTCATAATAACAAATTCATAACTCAGGTTTTGCTATTGGAAATTGTACTACGGTACATACAACTATACTGTCATTATAAAAAGATTTAGGATTGGGAAGGTGTTATAGGCCTATATTCCAATACCAAACATAAGGCGGTGTTAATGTCATAATTAAAAATTTATGACGCGTAAATTTGAAAAACCTGCTCAGGTTTTGCTATTGGAAGGTGTTCTACATAGATCTAGTTATAAAACTACACTGTCATTATAGCCAGATTTAGGATTGGGAAGGGGTTATAGGCGTATATCTCAATGCTAAACATACATTAAGTTACATTAAAAATTACAAATTCATAATTATTACTCATCGAATAGAACTTAAGTACCTAAAAGTATGTTACTGCTATTAGGTCTATATTATTCGGTATCTTCCTTTCTGATAACTAGATTTTTTTTAAATATCCTATTTACACACTTTATTGGTTTTATACTAATTATATTACTACCTCTAAGATCAAAAGATCAGTTTTAAGCGAAAAGCACAAAAACCGTCTAAAATTTGTGCAGAATGTAATAAATAAAAAATCACTCTCTACTTGAAACATAATATCTCAAAGAAGTAGACTTGAGCCACCAAATAAAATACATGATAGAGTGAAACAATCAGTACAGTAGTTAATCACATCAACTCATTTCCTGATTATGAAAGCCTCTATTTGAATAATAGAAGAGGACGTAAATACTTTGGGCCTGAACTTATATTACAAAAATGTATAGAGCTATTATGTGAAAGAATGTGCTTAAACAAAGAAGCCAACAGATGAATATGCGAATGAATGGCTTTGTAGACAAATATTTAATGAAGAGTTTAATCTTAGTTATCATTTGCCCTATAAATGATACTTGTGATGACTGTGCTCACTTTGTTATTTTGTTATATGCAGTGTCTGATGAAGAGAGAATTATTCAGGTCCTAAAAAACAATGACCTTATAGTGAACCACAACTGAGGTATTCTCTAAAGAAAGAAGATCAATTACAAGCAAAATTAAATTGCACAGAAAATATAGTGCAGCTTGATATGCAAAAATGTCTTCCTTCACAGTGCCTTAATAATTCTTAATAATTTTACCTACGAAAGCTAAGGGTACTAAATGAAACAATTCATAATGATACATCAGGAAAATCATAATGCCATGATGTGGAATGAAGCAATTGCAGGAATAAAATTTTTTTATTACAACTAAGTCACATGACTCATCAAGTAATTTATCTTTATACAAAAAAATATATCATAGACGTATGTCCAAGATCTGGCTCATCAGCCAGGTTCTCACTCCACTAGCACATCAAGTCATAAGGCTTTGTCCTCTTCAATCTGCGCTGATCCTGGCTGAAACTGAGGAGCGGCAAAACTTCCACGTTAGTGTGTGTAGTCAATCTCTTACTATGTTTTGTTGCTCTTGTTTTAATTTCCTCTACAACAGTATGTACAACAGTATGTATTCCTATAGTCCCGATGAATGTTATCGTTCCTTACATACCACGGAGCGTTACATATGCGACGCAATACTTTATTTTGAAAGGTTTGTATCACCTTGATATTTGTTTTCTTCGTACATTTCATTATGATTGAAATGTTTATTTACAAAGGATTGACAAATAAAAGTTTTATTTTACAAACTTTCAATTACAATGTTTTTAATGTTAAACTACTTGTTTAATGGTAACTTACATATTATTTTTAATTCAAATATCTGAGAAAATAGATTTAATTTCTCTTCTTTTAGGTAAAAGATGTTTTGTATTTTTTTAAAAGCTATCAAGTAATATTTTAATTTAGTCTATATTATAAATTATTATTAGCATTTATTAGTCTTTAGTTTTCTTACTGTGTTTCAAATAAATGATATATAAGTTCATCAGTTTTTTTTATAAGTATAGGTTATGGCAGATTAATGATTTATTAAAGAATGGGCTTAATCCATGTGTATCTCTTTTACAGTGTTGGTTCAATATAAAATAGAGTGACCAAGTCCATATTATTGGACCCAAGTCCATGGATGTACTATCTGTTGTAAAAAGGTAGAAGGGTCCAGGTCCATTTAATTACTTTAAATCATGTATTTTGTAAGGGTTAATTTATTTTTTACATGCATTTGCTAGATTTGCTATAAAAGATTTAACTATTAAAAACATTAGTTGATTTTGTTGCAATGTTTTCTAAGGAAAGAAAAAATTTCATGAGGTAACTCCACAATAAAGGCTGTCCTGAAAATTTTTTAAATCTGGACTTTGATCTTTTTGCTTCTGAAGTACCAATTTGTTGTTAATAGTAGGTAAAAAAGCTAAATAATTAACAACTCTACTTTAAACAGTTGTCTCATAAGTTAAAATATACTGTGGATTTTTTATGCCAACTTGATACAACTAACTACATGGTGTCAGTCGCTTTTTAAAGTATCTCTGTTGACTAACTACATGGTGTCAGTCGCTTTTTAAAGTATCTCTGTTGTTTGTTTTTTCTTCAAAAAATCAGTTTTCCCTACTTTTTACTTTTGTTTACTGGGAAAAACTTGTCAAGGATGCACTAGCCGGCTGGAGTGTGTTCGCTGCATGTATACATCGGATTGATTCGATGTATCGAGTCGTAAACATATTGTTTTTGATGCATCGATTTATATCGAATATCCGTAACGGTGGGCCTAGGCGGAGCGGGAACACGCCTTGTTCCTCTATTTTGTTAAAACCGTTACGTTACAATATATCTCAAAGTTTTGTTTGACATAATTTTTTATAATTATGTTTTATCAGTGCTTCACAATTTTACCAGTAATCATCAGAGAAGGCTTTAAGTTATGTGTTTCTTGTTCAAATCATTTGTGGCTTTTGAAATTGTGAATTAAGTACTATGAAATTGAAACTAGGTACTCAGTGTGGCAGCAACATTAACTCTTTATGTTTCATTTGACGAATTTCAGTGAAGGTAAGTAATAATTAAGAATTACTATAGTCAATTTTATGTATATTTTGAGAGTATTAGCCTTAGCCTTTATATAGGCTATATTTTCATGTTAGTGTGCACAAATTAAAAAAAATAGGGGCTTGTAACTTAAATATTTGCCAATGTAGGTTACTCTACCCCTATTATATAATTATGTTATTAGGTGCAACTTTACTAGGCCTATTCCACTCTAGGCTAACCTATGGCAACAGAAATGCAAAAATAATAACAAAAAAAAAAGGCGGAACTTTACTATTCGACTCTAGGCTAACCTAGAGCCAACATAAATGCAAAAATACTAATTTAAAAAATACCTAAAAGGTTCTGACCTAACCTATTTAGTCACAGATGTTTACCTGTATTCAACATTTAACAGTAGAATGTCAAACAACGTCGTTGTCTGAAAAAATATTAGGCTATAGTCGAATAGTAAAGTTACGCCAAAAAAAAAATACCTAAAAGGTTCTAACCTAACCTATTTAGTCACAGTATGTTTACCTGTATTCAACATTTAACAGTAGAATGTAAAACAACGTCGTTGTCTGCAAAAATATTAGCCTAGAGTCGAATAGTAAAGTTACGCCTGTTAATGAATTGGGAACTCAGTCAGCATGGTGAACCCCTGTTAATTATTTACAGTACCGTAGGCATTGTCAATAGAGCAGCTTTTTCGAATTTATGAGTTAATGAATCTATTATGGTATGTTAGTTGACGTGGTAGACATATTTGTTGTATCATTGCAAGTACAAAATACGGATAAAAATAATCTCTTGAAGCTGGTGTCGGTTGTTAAATTGCATTACTTGTTTGAGCAATTTCAGTTCAATCGTTTTGTAGAATCAATTTGTAACATCCTGTCGTTACCAAAGCTAACTTCCCATTCATGCTTTGTTTGTAAAAACGTAGCAACCTCAGTAAATATCCCTAACGATGGCATTAGATACTCTTATATTCAGGCTATTGATAAATCTATAAAGGACAACTTCACAAAATTTGCTAGTTTTTCCATAAATACCTTTACCTACGTAGGCTAAATTAAATATTTTGTATGCACACATCCATTTTAAATCCTAATTATAAGGCCCATAATCAAAAACTGTGCAAAAACCGTACCAATTTATCTTCTGCTCTAAATTGTTATACCCAGATCTAGTATTGTAAATTAAAATGGATTGTAGGCCTTTATTCCAATGTTATGCAAAACCATTAGTTATACCTTCTGTCCAACAGGCATTGGAATAGTTGTAAAATATAATCCAATCCTAAATCTGGATAAAATGTCAGTATAACTACTATTTTTATAAGTGTAAAGCTAGAAAAATACAAAAATAATTGCTTCAAATTTTTAAATCAGCTGTTAATGGAAATATTGGAGCAAACAGCTATATTATCTGTTATTTTATTCAATTGGTTGCTATGGTAATAAATGTAAATACATGTGTTGGTTTATCATTCATTCTAGGCCAAACCTAAGAAAATTTTCCGACTAAATACAAATATTTAAATAAAAAAAGGTTTTTATCGAAATGAATTATAGCCTATGTATGTTACGCAGGGATAGTGTAGCTTTTAATTAGTAGCCTAACGCTATTTTTTCAATCGGTTCAGTAGTGCCAGAGATTACCCCATACATACAAACAAAAAAACAACTTTACCTCTTCATAATATTAGTATAGGATAGGTAATTATCGATTGAAAATGTGAGTAGGTTTTTCACATTTATGAATGACTAACGTCGCAGTATGTATTTTAAGCATTGGCATATAGGCCTGTAACACTTCTCAATCCTAAATACTGTAAGAGTAATTGACAGTTTAGCATTATCTGCATTATAATTAGGTATATTTATTTATTAGTAGACACACCTAAGCAGATTTCTTGAAATTAAAAGAAATGAGTGTTTAACATCTGCGTTACGCTAAGCATTGGATTATAGGCCTATACTATAACCTCTTAATAATCGGAAAGAGTTATGAATTACTGTAATAAAGTGTGATGTAAAATTAGTTTGGTGAAAAAGAGTTTCATAAGAATAATTTACTGTTGGGATAACAAAACCCCTCGGAGTAGTTGAATAGGCAGGCCTAATATTATTATGTAATGCATCTTACACTAATACACTTCAACTTAAGTGCATATTTAAATCGACCGAACTAATTGTCACCATTTGTGACAATCACAGTCTCAGATACTGTATTTAAAAGTCAGATATTCTCTAGCGTGGAGCACTAACCCAATATTAAGTTCCGTAACAAGTAGGCTGTAGGCCTACTAACATTCATTTGGTCCAGGTTAAGACCAATTTGAATTTATTGGTGTATAACGTTTTTGCGTGCTTAAACGTTATTTTATTAAAATAGTTTTATTATCTAAAAGTAACATTTTGCACTTGAAATACATTGTTCCTTCTAGTCTTACATAATTTATTTAAAAAGTGTCGCAGTCAAAAGTTAAGAAAAATGCTTGTTACAATAACCATTTTTCTAAACGAAGTTTTATTGTACTGTATAAGAAATGCAGGAAGGAAGAGCACAATATGTATAAAAACTTGTTGAGACAAAAAAACTCTTCAAAATTTGTTAAATTACACCAGGTTCCATCTCAAATGCCAGGAATAAAATTTACTGTTATTATTTTGCTGAATTTAAAAATAAAAAAGCACTTTTAAGTATAGGCCTATCTAATTATTTAACACAAACGGTTATCGATTTCGCTTCGTTAGCTATTTTTTTTATAACAATATTTTTAACTAAGTACCGGTAAGATAACTGAAAATAACATTTTAAACTTAAAATACAATGTTCTTATTAGTTCTTAACATAATTTATTTTAAAATATTTGTTACAATAACCATTTTTTCTAAACATGGATTTTGTTTAACAAATTCAGGGAGGCAGAGCACAATTTTTTTTTAAACTTATCTAGGCCTACTCGTCGAGAAAACAAAAACCGTCAAAATATGTTAACCTACACCAGGTTCACATCTCAAATGTCTGATTTTACTGTACTAAAATATAGCCTGTAAAATATAAGGCTTATTTTTTTAAGCCGACTTCATTTTATTATTTACTTGTAATGAAATATACCAATTTATTTGAGTTAGGCCTACATACCACTTCAAACCGAATGTAGGCCTATATCAAGAATGAAATTCAATGTTATTTCTTTTGCTGAATTTTAAAATAAACACGCACTTTTAAGTATATCTAATATAATAAAATTGTATACTGTAATTACTCTTTTAAGAAAAAGAGCAAACCCTAACCAATGAACTATATTGTGAAATTAAACAAATAGAATGCTTTCGTTGTGTAACATATAAAGTAATAATAATAATTATTATTAACTGAATTGTAGGGATTATGAATTAAATTGAATAAATGAATTAAATTTATTATACAATAAAATGTAGGGACTAAATAATATATTACTTTAAAATAAAACAGTCAGGGAAAGAAGTAAAACAAAGTAGTTTTTTTACTATTAGAATGTCTTACCTAAATTATAAAAAATTAAATGAATAAAATACACTGTTAATATTGCATTACTGATAGAAGTTTAACAAAACGAATGTTAGCGAGTTCCCGGTGCCGGGCGCTGGCCTTGTTGTGAACCGGGCCTTCTAAGGTTTGTTTACATTTTTAGACTGGTTGAACCGAACGCTCTTCAGCCGTGTGTTATTTTAGACTGGTTGAACGATTACTAACTATAAACGGCTCAACTGGCCCAAAGCTCAACTAGCCCAAATCATTCTATTTAATACATTTATTTGGGCTGATTGAACCTTCAGTAGTTTTAGACTGGTTGAATTTTGGGCTGGTTGAGCTCCTCCCCAGGAACAAAGTTAGTGTTAAACTTTTTATGTGGATAAAGTAGACACTAAATGTAGTGAAAGCAACATTTCCTACTTGAAAAATTATGAACAACATATGCACTTTTCATATTTTTCGAAATTTTGTACTTTTATCGAAAAAAAACTAATTTTCTCAGCTTATAAGAACTCACATTGATATTGTAATTACATATTCGAATTATCCATGAAATTTTCAATAAAAATAACTAAATTATTAATAATTTTTACTTAACTTGTTTGAAATGACCGTTGAAATTTAAAAAAGTAATATTTTATGAAATTCTTAATTTTTTTAAACATATATAGAACTGTATCGATTTTATTTGACAAAATGGCAAATATAGTTAAAGCTTTGCCATTTAAATAGCTTTAAAAAAATGTGCTACACTTTGGGGTTTAGATATAGTTTAGTTGTAATAATACCGATTAACTGAAGATTAGTAAGAATTTCAATAAAATCAATATTGAATACCAAGCTCGTGTCAGGTAATCGGACACAATCAGCTGATTAAGCGATCATATGGTTATTCTATTGTTGTACAGATTTATTTTATTTTAGATGCAATTGTGCACTCATAGTGAATACATTTCTCGTTCTTTAAGTCTTAAATTTTCAGTTTTGATCAAATTTGTTAAGTGTATAACATGCATAGTATTTTATAATTTAAAGATAATTTCTTATTAGACCTATTAGTTTTGTCATTGAAGTTACATCAGGATGTTTTTTTCCAACCGTGAGTATACTGATATACAGTTTGTTTATGCGTTGTGCGATGGAAATGCTTTGCCCGCTCAAAGAACATATAGGTTGCCTGCACGAAGAATTTTAGTTCTCAAATTTTACAAGGCTTTATCAAAGATTCGCTTCATTTCAGAAACGGCGAAACAAGGTAGGTCCGGCACAAAGTGATGCCGTCGAGGAAGATATCCTATACCGAGTGAATGGAAACCCAGACATAAGCAGTAGGCAAGTTGCCAACGAAATGGGCACGTCTCACACTAATGTTTTGAGAGTTTTGAGAAATATAATTACCATATTTATATTTTACTAAAGTTCAAGTGTTAGAGCTAGGAGATGATGCTAGGTTAATTGAATTTTACCCCTTGCTGCTGAACAGTGGCATTATACAATATATTTTTTTCAAAAATATCTTGCTCTCTTTACGAGGCAAGGTGTGTTTAATACTCACGATATGCCCCTTTGAGCAACATAGAATCCAAAAGTAGCCAAGGAAACTTCATATCAACGGCGTTTCATAATCCATGTTTAGGCAGGAGTGATTATGGAACAATATGTAATACCCCACATCTTTGAAGGGAATTTGAATGGTAAAATGTATTTGAACTGAATTCGAAATGAATTGCCCCATCTTCTCGAGGAAGTTGAAGAAGCTCCTAGAAGCTAAATCATATTTTAACAAGATGGAGCCCCTCCTTACTTTTTACTTGATGTGCATCGTTGGCTGCAACCTATACAACGTGGAT
>JAGFPH010002177.1:7500-18969 GCA_018207615.1 Philaenus spumarius
TCTTTCTGCAAGTACAACCGTAAAAACAAAATTTTTATATATTTTTTCTCACGCTACACTTGTGTTCGGATGACCAGCTATTTAAAAAATAAACCATTGCTGCCAATGTTTTAAATCCGTTTAGGCCTTGAGTATAGATATAGTACTAATAAAATAATTATATTTTATCAACGTAATAAAGCTTTCTAAACACATTCAGGCAAAAAACTAGGCAGGCCTACAAACATTTTTAATTTAAAAACTAAAAATATATTATAAAGTGAAACTAACAATAAATATTTTATTTGTTTATAATGAATTTGTAATTTATAATACAGTAAACATTTTTTATTTAGCCTTTCAGGTTAGCTTTTGTTCAACCAATGATTGTCATACAATTTACTTCTTAGTCACTGAACAAGATTACATGTATTATTTAAGGCCTAGGCACACAGAATCCAAGCTGTGGTAACAGATAAGACGTTGCGAAAACCAAAGCGGGGTACATGTCGCACACACACATGGGCAACCAGAAACATCACTGGCTTTTTGTTGCAGAGTAACGTATAAAACTACTGTGAATCCCGGCTTTAGTTGGCTGTACGGGAAAGGCTATGCTAATGCATTTCATATGGAGT
This sequence comes from Philaenus spumarius, assembly GCA_018207615.1. NCBI lineage: Eukaryota > Metazoa > Arthropoda > Insecta > Hemiptera > Aphrophoridae > Philaenus > Philaenus spumarius. The sequence continues at coordinate 8,118 of JAGFPH010002177.1, forward strand.
TTCCGTACTACTACCCGCACTGCTGACATCGGCCGCTCTATGAATTCACTGAATGTGTACATGATGACGTAAAATTTTGTAAATGGTATCAAATTAAAGCTAATAAAACTCTCTTTCCTCATGTGATACCAAGAAATGTATACAGGATGTCCAGTAATTACGGGATCAAACTTTGGGAAATGGTTCTAAGGGTCAAAATAAGACAGAAAGTTCATATAAACATAGGCCCGAAAACACTTTGTTTTCCAGATATCCTCCATTTTGTTATTGGTACAAAATAAATCATATCTAGAGAACGGTTTGATTAAGTTCAAACTTGATATGAATTTTAACCTAACAATGATATATCTCAAGAAAAATTAACGATTAAATCTAATCATGCATTTCAAAATGGCAGCTATTTGAAAATTTCAAATCTAAATTACTCAAAAACCGTACATTTTATCAAAAAATGTCAAGACACCTTTTTTGTAGCCCTTTTGATTCCCATTTGGATGGTGTAACTGTCAAATTACAATTGGATGAAGGTAATAGCTAAGTTAAAGATAATGACAGCAAATGTACATACAATATTGTAGTACAGTAAAACCTCTTATATCCGGATCAATGTGGCGCCGGGCGATCCGGAAATCAAAAAAAATCCGGATTTGAGAGAGGTTTTTTTTAATATGGGTAAATTGGTTGAAATTAGGGATGGGTCGATTCTCGATACCACCGATACTTTAGCTTTGGTATCGGTATCGAGAATCGATAGCCGAAACTCGATACCGATTACCGATACCAAGAAATACTCAGTTGTCAGAACTGCCCGTTCTCGTATAGACTCCGTGAATGTAATCTCCAGTATTTGCAATCGCATGCTCTGTACTTTATTTCAATTCAGCATTTAACAATAAATATCAGTAGGGAAAATGTAAAACATTATTAATTTTATGTAAGTAGACATTTTCCCCAGTAAAATGTTTTAGGCAATTGTTTCCTTTCTTAAGTAAACGCTTCTTGTTTTATTTTTATTCATGCGTAGGCTGTTATTTGTACACAAGAAGTCTAGAGTAGGCTCAAGGTCAAACACTTATTGATTCGTTTGTATCGTGTCTATAGAATTAGGGTGTCTACTGTGAAGAAAAATAACACATTTTATAGATCGGTAACAAAAGTATTTAAACTTTAAAGTAATAATTTTATTTGTTTGAAATCGGGTAAAACTTGTTGGGACTTACGTTACCCGTGATTTATGATTTTTATGGGAGTCCCGATGGAATTCCTTTTTTTTTTTTTAGAATATTAATTCCTTTGTTTTACTTTTTACAGCCCAACTCAAAAACATCATTCGCTACTGCAGTATTTAGTCGAAAATATTCATTTTTGATAGATATATTTATTATTTTTTACTACGCCGGATATCGGAGGTTTCGGATATGAGAGGTTCGGATTAGAGAGGTTTTACTGTATTTACTGTACTGGTATTGGATACCAAGTTGAACAAACCAATTATTACACATAACTTAACTATCATCATTCATCCAATTGTTTGGACAGTTACATCATTCGATAGGGACTCAAAAGGGCTACAAAAAAAAGTATCTTGACATTTTTTGATAAAATGTGCAGTTTTTGAGTACCGTAATTTAGATTTGAAATTTTCAAACAGCCGCCATTTTAAAATGCATGATTGGATTTTATCCCTTATTTTTCTTGAGATAGATGATTGTTAGGTTAAACATCATGCCAAGTTTGAACTTAATCGGTCAAACCGTTCTCTAGACATGAATTATTTTGTACAAAAAACAAAATGGCGGATATCTGGAAAAGAAAGTCTTTTCGGGCCTATGTTTATATGAACTTTTTGTCTTATTTTGACCCATAGAACCATTTCCCAAAGTTTGATCCCGTAACTACTGGACACCCTGTATAGATTTGTTATATATTTTTTATAGGCTTTTATAACTGAAACCAACTGAGAAAGACATAATAAAAGTAGTTAGCGGGGATTTTTAAAAATTTTCAGTCAGGCAACTTTTTTACGCAACTTTTTTACGAAGTTTACGCGGGGGTGAGCTGGTTGGTCCTCGTTCCTGCCCCTGGATAGCTGTTACTCTAAAGAAACAGTGAACTGAACGCCAGCAGTCGCTTCTCACGAAGTCCTCCGACGACAAGCTATGTGCAATAAAAGTCAACACTTAATCAGTCCTTTTCAGGATTCTCATCGACGAACTTCCAGTAGGAAGCGAAGCCATCCAGATCGACTGAAAGTTAATATTTGGAACTCCAAAGACGACTCCGTCCAAGACGTGAGGAAATTTTATGATATTGACAAAACCATTATTATGAGAAGGAGAGGTGTTATGTATAACAGAAGAATTGAAGTATGGTGTAATGGAAGGAGTAATGCAGAGGAACTTCGCCAAAGAATTAAAGCTAAACAGGATCCGAACAAGAAGCGACACATTTCCATCGGATCAACCCATCAGGAGCGGAAAAGAAGGGTGAAGTCATTATTACCGGTGAAAAAGCTACCATTATCTTTTATGCATTGGAACGCAAGATCCCTAATGAATAAGATTGAGGAATTGAGGCAAGAAATGGACGCGAATCAGGTGAAAGTAGTTTGTGTACAAGAATCCTGTTTTCCCTCGGATGCAAGTAGACATCCAGGCTTTAATAACTACAAAACATTCAACTACTCCAGACCGAATAAAAAGGGTGGGGGGGTTGTTACGCTGGTGCATAAGTCAGTGCCTGTGAAAAACCATGAAGTCATAGTGACCGCTAATATGGAAGCTATATGCTGTGATATTATCTTAAACCAAAACATTGTGATAAAAATTGTAAATGTGTATATACCCAACCAACTGATAACACATGACGAGTTGAACTCCTTACTACGCTCTCAGAAATATTTAATTATAATGGGTGATTTTAACGCTAAACATGACTCTTGGAACAGTGGTCCAGGAAATGGCAATGGGCAGCTATTGCAAAACTGGTTACTTTCAAACAACCTCTTGCTCCTAAATACCAACAAAGAACCTACATACCAATCAGCTAGTACGGGTTCACTGAGCACCTTGGACCTCACGCTGATCAGTCCAGATTTGATCGACTTGGTGAAAAATTGGCACGTGGGCAGAGATCTCTCCAGCGACCATTTTCCGATCTTCTTCGAAATTCCTATCGAACAGAACGCCAGCGCAAGAAACCAGATTTCAGCGAAGTTTAAAATAAGGGAGGCAGACTGGGACATGTTCAAGGCCCATACAAGTAATTGCCACGTTGCTAACGGAATCGAAGATGTCGAGAAAATAATAATATCTGCCGCTAAGAGATGCATTCCGATGTCCGGCCCAAATCGAAAGGACAAACCCTCAAACATTTGGTGGACGACAGAAATCTCAGAACTCCGTAAAGCAAGACAAAAAGCAAGAAGACAGTGGAAAAAGCACCGAACGCCAGAACTCCGGATGAAATACAATCAATCTGCTGCTAGGTGCAAAAGAGCTATAAAAGTAGCAAAACAAACATCTTGGCGCAGTTTCGTCAACGGGATAAATTCAAACACTCCCTGCTCAGCGGTCTGGAAGCGTTTCAAGGCCATTCAAGGTAAACCTTCAGAGAAAATTTTCCAAATACAAACCTCTAGTGGAACACCAGTCACAAGGGAAAAGGACATCGCTGACTACTTCAACTCATCATATATGGAAAAATCAGGAAACGAGACGATTTGGCCCACTCACCTAATCGCGGACAAGGAATCTTTCTACAACACGCTCAACAAATTGATGGAACAAGATGACATCAGCAACAACCCGTTCACTACAGTAGAGGTAAAAAGTGCTATAGATCAACTTAAGGCAACTACTCCAGGCGAAGATGGCGTACATAATGCAATGCTGCAGAACTGCTCTGAGGAGCTAACTCTTGAACTTATTTTGAATCTCAATAATATCTGGACGGAAGGTGTTATACCAGCGAAATGGAAACAAGCTACTATTATTCCCCTGTTGAAGCCTGGAAAACCCTCCGAACTCTCTTCGTCATATAGGCCAATTGCGCTCACATCATGTGTTGGGAAACTACTGGAGAGAGTGGTTAATAATCGCCTGATATGGCGAATGGAACATTTTGGACTTCTCAGTCAACAGCAGTTTGGCTTCAGGCCAAAAAGAAGTACTACCGACGCACTTCATTTCTTCACTGAAAGCATCTACAACGGGTTTTCAAGGAAAGAGTGCACCACAGCCGTCTTAATTGATTTTGAAGCTGCATTTGATAAAGTCTCCAGGGTTACGATTATCGATCAATGCACCAAACTTGGAATAAAAGGTAAAATTTTGAAATTCATTGTGGATTTCTTGAAGGACAGGACCATCAAGACAAAAATCAACGATACGTACTCGTTCGAGGGGGCCACTCTCAATGGAATCCCGCAAGGCTCAGTTATTAGCCCGCCACTATTCAACATAGCTCTCTGGGACTTAGAAACTGTTATGCCTGCCTCTGTATCTCTGGCAGTCTACGCTGATGATGTCACCATATGGGCCACTGCCCGGGAACCAGCCTTGGCGACTAGCAGTGTACAAGAAGCTTTAGAAAACACTATCGAATGGTGTAAGAAATGGGGGTTAACCATTTCTTCTACAAAGACAGAAGTCTGTTTCTTCTCAAAACGGTACACACATAAGAACTATAAGCCACTCGTTTTTATGAATAACATCGAAATTCCATATAACAAACATCCTACGCTACTGGGAATCAAGCTGGATCCGAAGCTTCTCTGGAACGCCCATATCAGCTCAATTGTCGAAAAAAGCGCCAACAGGATAAATGCTCTAAAAGTCATCTCAGGCAGAGTCTGGGGAGCTGACACATTTATGCTGAGACAGTTCTATATCTCATTTGTAAGATCAAAAATGCTTTATGCCTGTGAGGTGTGGGGTGGCGCAGCTGAAACTCATATTAAAAAACTACAACTTATGCAGAATTGTGCACTTCGGATCTGCCTGGGATGCCCAAAGACTACAAGCTGCCAAGCGATGGAGATTGAGCTCGCGATTGCACCACTGGACTTGTACATCCGGATGCTCCAAATCAAGAAGCATTTCCAAATTTTGGCCACGCCTACCTTGCATGACTCTGTTGCGGACAGATACAATAGCGTTCGTCAGTCGTTCTACAACTGCAGAAATAAACCAAGTCCTGAACTTGAATGTTTGAGACCACAGACTATTCCAACGACTTTGAAACATCCACCATGGCTGAGACCCAAAATCCAGGCAATCCTGGACATTCCTGGCTCATTGACAAAGCAAGAGTCACCTATGCTTCTTAAATCGGTATCAATAGAAATGATTCGTGAGAGATATGAGTCATATCTGCTGATTTACACGGACGGGTCGGTTGACAAAGCAAATGGAAGAGGAGGAGCGGCGTTTTACTGCCCAAATATGCAAGAGATCTTCTTGTTCCCATGTGATGCATCCTCCAGCATGAATGCTGAACTGTTGGCTTTGAGTGCTGCACTGCAGTTCTGCCGAACTGTAGAGCAGATAAACATCTGCATCCTCACAGATTCCGGATCTGCCCTTCAAGCCATCCAGGCCAGTCAAGCAAACGATTACTTTTTCCGCATATCAGAAATCCATGACCTGTTAGCAAATCTGAAGGAAAAGAACATTGTGTTGCAGTGGATCCCGAGCCACTGTGGTATACCAGGCAATGAAAAAGTTGATGCGTTGGCCAGCACCGCATGTAACATGGGCCCTGCACCTGAAGCATGTTTTTCACTACTGCAGTGCAAGAGAGCGGCTGAAAACTGGCTTGAAACTACATGGAACCAGCGATGGCAGCACTGCGACTCTGGACGAGCCTTTTACGCTCTTCAGCGTACTCCAAGTGATCCCCGTTTACACAAATCAATTCCTCGATTCGTGTCTTCATTTGCGGCAAGAGCTCGCACGGGTCATATTGTCACAAACAAATATCTACACCGTTTTAAATTATCTAATAGCGATCTGTGTGGCGTCTGCATGTTGGTGGAAGAAAGTCTGGAACACATTCTCCTCCAGTGCTCCCACTTCCTTAGGGAGCGAGAAATATTAAAAGTGAAACTTGGTGAAGAGGCCACCCTGGCGAATATTCTATCGGAAAGCAAGTTTTGGCAGAGTGCGGCACTGTTATACCGGAGACATCGAGCCATCGGAGCGGAAAGCACTGGAAGCTCGCCTTAAGAAGTAAGAAGTAAGAAGTAAGTAACTTTTTTACGCTAGAAAGTTGTACAAAAATAGATAAATTGAATTTATGTAATTTGACTTTTTTACTTGGGCTGCTTAGTTTAAGCGGTAGGAGCCGCACAAATCACGAGTTATCATTTTATTTAAGTGGTGCGGTGCCATCTCAGTGTTTCTGCTTGCTTTTATGTGAATTAAAACGTAATGTTTAACAGTTTTATCTTTTTATACTAATGTACCAAACTATATGTAATGTGGTTTCATAAAGGATGTTAATATTGTAAATCATTGTGCTCTTGTCGTTAGGTGAATGATATCTCAACACCCAAATAATAATACCTAATGTTTCATTACACAATGAACATACAAATATTTAGTTGAATAAAGCAGTTCTTTGATTTTTGTTTAACTATACAATGTATATTAAAAGAAGCTTGCAGTATGATAGAGGTTTACCTTTATTCTAACAGATTTATTCCTGAGTTAGGACGGGTAGTAGCCCTGCCCATATGGCCTGTACGGCCAACTACAGACTGGATACAGAGTAAGTGGTGTTCTTCTGATGAAGACGAAATGTCAGCTTTGTTTGTAGGCCTACTTATGAGAAAAAACAAAAAGCGGAAGTTGGTTCACGAAATAAATTTAAAATGTGAACAATTTGGGAAATATCACAATTATTTTGAGAATTAGAGTTATGAAGATATATTTTTCATTTACTTTCGATATGTTATGTATAATTCGCTGGAACCGACTATCAATCAGCCCTTCTGACGACCTGTTCAACCAGCCCTTTCGAATCCATTCCAACAAATAACGCATAGACAGGCAACAGACTCGAACACAACTGATCACCGACGGTGTGTGTGGGACAGAACAATAGTACAGAACTGTGATTCGACAGGTCGCTACGGGCAGAGTTCGCAGTCCGCATTCTTTGTGCCAAGGCCTTTATGAAAACAGTGAACATTTCTCTAATTAACTTTCAATTCAGGGTTGGCCACAAGAGATTAGGCAATGTAATTCCAGCATCTGTACTAGAACTCGTGAAAGTTCTTAAGCCTATTTCGTAAAACTGGGGTATTATTGTATTTTAAATATAAAAAATCTATTCCAACTTGGAATTGATCGTTCAAATCACACATTTTTACTCTGAAAACATGTTTGGAAAGTAAGAAAAACATATTTTCATTAAGTCGTTACCATCAACATAAGATAAATTGGTAATTTAAATTCTTCGACAAAATGGTTTGTTTTTCTGTGTGGAAAAAGTTCAATATTAATTCTACTAGTTGATACAGTATATTAAAACAAACATGTCATATTATAAACGTACAATCACTATTGGAAGACTGTTGTACCTATAGCAAAATTTAATATAAATTACAACAGACGAAATGTACAAAATATACTTCATCGACAATGTAGACAGATTCAAATATTTTGACTATACAGGCTAAATCCAAAATGTATAGTAAAATTTCAACTTTAAAAAAAATAAAAGATTCTGGAAAAAAGACATGCCCATACACACATGCAAGCATCAAATCACAAACATTTACGCATCGTTACAACATCAAAAACAAACACGAACTAAAGCTGGAGATGGGTCAAAATCGCTACGGAAATTACGACAAACACATGTCAAGCGACTCTTAACCAAAACTGAATTGCGCGCAAGCGAGATGTATTCCTAAGCAGAATCAAACGAAAAAGTATGAGTTTGTGTGAAATGACAGTAAGGTAGGATAAGGGAAATGTTTTTTATACACTACAATGCAGATTTGTTTAAATAATTTTATCTTTAGTACACAGGCCACCAATTGAAATACTGAATAGAGCAACACACAAGTATGCAAAAAGTTAAGTAATTGCGGTTTTTACAATACAATAGTTGAGTTGCTCAATTATTCAAGCGATGTTTTTACACATTTAGTATGCACACTATTTTCCCCTATCTACTTCTTATTCCCGTATCAAATAATTTTTATTAAAACGAAATTGAAATCTATCATAATAAAAATGTAAGCCTACACGTTTTGAAAGTAAGCAGCTTGTTGCGAATAAATACAAAAAATACAGAAACACAAACAAATCTACAAAATATTTCAATCAGCTGCCATTTGAATAATGAAATTAACATTCAAGTAATTATCACATCATCCAAGCATGCATTGGTTCATACCAACACTTCGTGTAATGAGAGTCAATCATATTTTAGTATAAAAGATATAACTGTTACGCAATTTCAACAATAACGGTAAACCATTCGAAGCGTTCCGTGGACCTGCAGACCGGTTCAAATATGCAGGCACAATAGAAATGAATTTGGAACAAGAGAATTTCTGGATTCCAATTTACATAAGTTTGTACGATATTTTGCAAATTCATTTATTGAGGACATTTTTTAAGGCACTAAAATATAAGCATGAAGATATTATTTGTATTCAACTGTTTTACTTTCCCATTATACAAGAGTATTGAGAAAGTATAGTGATCGCACAAAAAAATCAATGTTGAGATTCTTGTGGAAATATCCGTTTAGGGACCCCCTGAGTCCAAAAAAAAGTGGTTTTTACAAAATGTCTGTCTGTCTGTATGCATACAAAGCTAGAGAGAAAACTGTTATCGATTTTGAACAAATTTGCACCAAACATGTTAATTAATTATACCTGTATGCACGAAAAAAGGTTTTGAAAAACAACCCCTTTTTCGGCCAAAAAAACCCCCAAAAAATCAGTTATTTTTTTATAACAAAAAAGGTCTAGCTAATAATAATAATAACTGATTTTTGGGGGTTGTTTTTCAAAATTGTTCAAAATCTTTTTTCGTGCATGAATACAGGCCTAATTAGTTGATGTGTTTGGTGCAAATTTGTTTGAATTCGATCGGATAATTTTTTCTCTAGCTAATAATAATAATATTTATTAGTTGCTCTCCTAATTTAATTTATCCTCCTCCTACTTTAATAAAATTATGAAGTCACAGTGAATCTGTTTAACAGTTTAGATAGATAAGTATGTGCCACTTTCTGGTAACGTTTATTATTCTATGAAGTTGAGTTTTTTTTTTTTATTAGTTATGTTTATTTAGTCAAACAATGTAGTAAACATAATTGCACATTGTAAAATGTTTAACTTGTAGAGAAGTACAATCAAAAAATTTGAATTTGTTTCGATACAAAAAGAGCAGATTCTGGAATAACCTATTGATCATGTTGTGGTATACATATTATTTACACGTTCTTGAGAGGTCAACAGCTTAACTATTGTCTGCACTTTATTAATGGCTGACATTTCAGACTTTTTGCACTTGTCCATCTCTAGGCTTAACAAACGCCAAGGGAATTGAGAATTCCTACGCCTGAAGTTATATTGTAGACCATGTACCGGTATATATATTTTATATATTTCAGATATTCTAAAATTCATTATTTAAAAATCAGGAGAGAAAAATTGATTTGAAAATAAAAAATAGTAAATCCTGTAACTGCTAGAGATACAGTTTAGATCTCTAGATCCTAAATTTAACTGCTAGAAATACTATTTAGGAGCTAGAGATATATATGAGTCACTACGTGCGTCACCTTGCTGAAAACAAACACGGACCGGGTGATTTTAAATCCAGTGTAGAAGCAATACACGTTTGCAAAAAAGGCAGATTAATGAACGCGAATAAGGAATTCGAGATCTACAGAGCCTTCAAAAACAATCTGGCTTTAAATCATTTAAAAGCGCCCAACAGAGGTCGTTATCAGCTGGACTGTTAGCTCTTGCCGGCAGTACTCCGACAGACATGACCAAGTGCACTACGGTGTCAGACACGTTGATGTTTTTTTGTGTTGTGTATGTGTTTTTTTTTTTAATGTCTATTTCACATATGAGCGAAATAAGTCTTATCTGATGATGGGGTCAAGACCCCGAAACTAGTCAAGAACAACTCATTTGAAGCCACAAGACGGACCTACAAGGTAATTAATATATTATATTTTAAACCATTACTATAGTGTTATCTTTTTTATTAATTCAAACGTTATTTACTACTTTTATTAGTATTAGAGATTAAAAAAAATACTTGAATATTATTAGAACATTGTAATTTTAAGAAAAAATACAGTTTTTATACTTAAGCTTTATCCTAAAATAAAGAGACCTTGTATGGATCCTTGCCTTTAGGCTGTATGCCAATTATGTGCTGAGAGAGCTAGCTCGGCATTTCTTTCAAAAGTTTTTGAACATTTGGAGTAAAATAATTGTGATAACGCCCATTCTACCATGTCTCCTTTAAAATTCTTCTATATCGCTCCAGAGGGAGTGCCAAATCTAAGGTTAAGGTAACAATTTGCAGAACAATACATTTAGTTTTTGCATTTTCTTTGGTGATCCTGCCTGACTCTGCTGTAGCATACTGGTGTTACTTCTTCGTGAGACGTAGAATTAAACGATAACGTCAGATAAATTATCTGTGGCTTTTTAAAAAAAAAAAGATCCTAAAGTAATCAAGACTGCCAACCAATTTACCCACTTCGACCTATCAATCGACCTGGAAATGGGTATGGTTACAAAGAAAGTCTTTTGTGAAGAAATCAGGTCGGTGGAAGTGGTCGAGTTCCTCTTGGTCAGTAGTCT
>JAGFPH010002177.1:31647-47003 GCA_018207615.1 Philaenus spumarius
TGGTTGTCGGAAAACTGTTAATCTTTGTTTTAAATGAACCAATTTCTGTCAAAATGATGGTCAGGAGAACCGACAGGTTAATTAGTATATTATAGCGCAACTCTTTATACATGTTGACATTTTCCAGATTTCTCGAATACAGGGGACGACCTAGCGAGTAGAGAAGAATTCGCCAAGGAACTGGGCTGTGCGATGGCGGGGAGTTTCGATTCGGATATATTTCCGTCAGACGAGTGTCTCCGACAGGGACTCGACCCGATCGACTTGGACGGTCTACAAATGTTGACGGACCAAGAGATAATAACAGACCCTGCGACTGAGGATCACTTCAGACTGGACAGATTGTAGTGCGAGTGAAGTGCGAGGAAGGAACGGAATCTCAACATTTAATGAAAGCAATGTAAATCCACTTACAGTAAGGTAAACCTGTTTCTCTTTTATTCATCGCTGCTGATTAGTGTTCTAATATCACAATCACTCACTACGTATTGGTATTTCTCTTCAAGTTAATCAGAATCACTCGCTTAATGATTATTGGTATTATGTGTTTAAAATTTTAAAAGACAGGTGTTTTTTAAATGCAGTTTTAGGTTATGTTCGCTTTATAAGTTACCTCTGAAATGTGGTTAAAATTTCTACGTTTCAGATATGTTCTTATCAAGTTTACAAATAATTAAAGTCTAAATTCATGTATAAGTAATAGGCATTGTTTTAAGTTTGGGTTAGTGATTTTCGAGTATTCTAAGAGGCACTACAAGGAAAATCAATATTTTTGACAAATTTGGGCAAATCATATTGAAAATTTAAAATTTTCTTTTTTAACAATACTTCAATTAGTACATTTAATTTTCTTCCAAAATAAAATTGCAATTATAGTTTTCCTTTTCAAAGACAATTTTTAATAAATTCAATGATTTTGGCTAGCACTATTAAAGTACTTTTTTAACATTATGTATTAAGGGTCTGCTGTAGCTTTGGCCAACTTGGATTTTTATCCCATAAGAGCAATGTTAAATTTCAAACCATTTATATCGTTTTCATATAAACGAAAAAACAATTAGATTTTTTATCGTAAAATTGTTTGCAAGGTCTCATTTTAAGCCCAATTACAATACGCATCCGTTTTGCATTTTAGATTTTTACTTTCTCCCCCTATACCATAGTATATGGAGAAAGTATTGTATTCGTCAAAATTTTCGAGTTTGAGTTTTTGGTGGAAATATCCGTTTTGGGTCCCCCTGAACCTAAAAAAGTGGTTTTCGGAGTGATGTCTGTGTGTGTGTCTGTATGTGTGTCTGTGTGGATGTTATCAGACCTAGAGCCTAAACCAGTCGTCCGATTTTGATGAAATTTGGTATGGAGGTACTAATCCACGGTATCTCCAGGCGTTTTTTTCATTTTTGTGAATTTTTTATTTTTAAGGGTAATTTTTCCATAAAAACCCTTAAAATAACGGAAAAATCAACTTTTCTCCAAAAACGGCTCTAACGATTTTGATTAAAATTTTATAGTTTATTAGGGACCTAAAGTACTATAAACTGTAAAATTTTTATCAAAATCGTTCGAGCCGTTTTTGAGAAAAGTTGGTTTTTCCGTTATTTTATTGATTTTTATGGGAAAACAACTTTAATACAAGTCACCGTGAATCTGTTTAATAATTTAAATATGTTTGCGAGAAAGTATGTGCCAGTTCCTGGTACCGTTTATTTTTACATGCTTTTCTTTTGTTATGTAATTGACATTTTGTAAATACAAAGTTAGATTTTTTTCCTAACACAGTACAAAATTAATAAAGAAAAGTAGTTTTCTAGCTGGATCCGAAATTTTATAAAGAATATTCAGTTTTTTTTTTTTCAGCACTCGATTACAAAAGATGGATTTATAAAATGGTTTGAGACGAGGCAATGTCAAAGCGCTCAGCTGCAAGAAATTGCACTCTTTACATAGGGCTATAGAGAGAAGGGCTTGCGTTTCCGGTTGCTTTCTCGTTTACTGGAGCAGGCCCTTAACCGAGTCTAGAGAGTTGAAAATGTAATTTTTAACGCGAATGAAGAATTAATAAGGGTTTCTAACATGCCTACAGAAAATTACTTCCAAACCATCTGATTCACAACACTTTCTAAAGGGCAAAAATGGTTGGCCTTTTTATGTCTTTGTCATAAATCAAAGTGTAACTTAACATATCTGTAAAAGAACTGATCTTATAAATGTATTATGGAAATGTTTTAATACCGTTCAAAAAATATATATATATATATATCGTAGAAAAATACACAGAAGTGCTTTAATTGTAAAAGTTAAATTTAATAGTGCACATTCAAACTTATGAATTCTTTTAAAAATGTTATCAATTTTAAAAATAAAACAGAATTTATGTTATGTCATATTTGAAATTTAAATTTGAATAATGTCACCAACATTGAGATTCCATGCCTTATAGAAGTATATTGTTTTTTAAGGTTCATTTTTATTCTTTATAGATGTCAAGTTTTAATTCTATTTATTTAAAATTTTACATTGCAAACCGAAGTAATTAAAAGTATAAATATTTTAATGATTCATCAGTTTATTTTACTTATATAATAATGTGTAGTACAAATTCGATGATTCAAATTATTTTTTTATTTTGCTTTAAGAAGTTATGTCGGTGAGAAAAGTGTAGCAGAGATGTTTTATATTAACAAGTCTGTTTTGAGGTTATATGGGTCAAATGTTTATTTAAGAAGACACTCTATAAATTCCTAAGCTTGGTTTAGAAATTTCAGATAATTTAGATACAAGTTGTTCACTCGGCGGTATACAGTAGAACCTTGACAATGCAGAATTATTTCAGTTTTCTGTTTCATTTTCATTAAATGAAACAATCTCCTTCTGCAAAAGGAGTCCAGGGATATTTTTGACCTCCCCAAGAAAACTTTTAAAATTTGGGAAGCCAATTTGGCTGTTCAGGTGAAATATTAACCCACCTTGTTTTTATCCAAGGATTGTTGAGACATATAAGGTATTTATAATCATTTATTTATATTGGTTTATTGAAGCCTTGGCGCGTTGATGAGTTTTGATTGATTTCAATTTCGAGAGGTTTGTGGTTTGAGTTTATCTCTCGCTTTTACAGTATATTCTAATTTCACTTTTAGTGTTAAGCGGGTTTGATTTATATGTGTTATTGAGTTGTTGAGGCTTGTATACACGGCAACACTTGGTGTCAACATTTGTGTCCACACGACACGCAATTTTAATGTCTAGATCAGTGTCTCAAACTCGGTGTTGCACTTCAAGTGTCTGACGTGTCCACACTGAAGTACACAACACTTTTATCTGTACACTTTACAATTCATTGAGTCCTTTACAAAAAACTATGGAAATGTCGTGCTGCAGCAGTCGTAGTATAGTGCATTTTAACTAAAAAACAACGATGTAAAAATAGAAAAGTTTGGTTTAAAGATGGATAAAAAGAAGACAACAATTGAACAAAATTAAATTTTCTTTAATTTTTAATGTGAGCTTGAATTTTTCTTATATCCATTATTAGGGGAAACCCCTGCGTGCCCCGCACGCCAACCCCGTTGGAACTTTCCATACACATAATCATCCAAAGCTAAGATGGTAAATAATGTTGAATGTTCAAATCAAATTATTTAGCATATTTTATAACAGCAGTTATAATAAAGGTAAAAAGAACCAGCAAGGCTCAGGTCTCCACTTTAATAAAAACCTAACGTAAAAGTTAGAAATACAAATAATTGCTTCAAAGTTTGAAATCAGCTGTTAACGGAAATATTAGAGCAAACGGCTGTTTCATCTGTTGTTTTATTAAATCGGTTGCTGTGGTAATTAACGTAAATACATTCAAGAAATATGTGCTGATTCATCAGTCTAGGCCTAACCTAAGAATTTGTTCCGACTAAATTTACAAATATTGAAATAAAAAAATGTTTTTATCAAAATGAATTACAACCTATGTTACTCAGGGATAATGTAGCTTTTTATTAGTAAAACTATTTTTCATATTTTTTCAATCGGTTCAGTAGTTCCAGAGATTACCACCTACACACAAACAAACAAAAAACAAACAAACAAATGCTATATTTTTGTATTAGTATAGATATATATTTTACTGGGTTCTTATATTGTGTAGTTTTCTGTATACTTCTGGCACATTTGTATTAAATTGTACAGCCAAATTTTCCAAAGCAGCTGTTCTTTTTAAATTGTTTTTTATAATCTGAACTGGTAACATTCCAGAGTTCTGGTAGTCTCTCGTCATGTCAAATTAATGATTTATGTGGCACAAGTGTCGCAACCGAGTGTCGTGGACATTGGTGTACGCACGAAGACGCTCGATGTATACACTCAGTGCCGACATTAAAGTGTCGCCGCGTATACCTGTCGCGTACCTTTAGAGTTATACAATGTCTCTACATTGTCAAGGTTTTACTGTACCGACATTAGATAGTTCAATGAAAGATGCAACTTTTAGATTCTATTACGTCGTGGTACAGGTGATTGGAAATCGCAGTGGAAGTAAAATTTACATGTAATAAACTTTTTATTATGGAACTTCAAAGCCTAGAATTAATTGTTGAATTTAGTGGCACTGACTGTGTTTAAATATCTTCACTGGTGGGTCTGTCTGAATTTACAATATGCCAAACTTAATTTGAATTTATATATACGTTACTTAGGTTAAGAAATGTTATATAAAAAAAAAAATATTGTCAAGTTTTTGTAAATTTGTATTAGTGTTAAAAAAAACATATTCTTCATAAAATAACTGTAAAACAATCTTCTGTATGTGTTAATGTTTAGTTATTTTTATGTGAAACAATGTTTGTTGATTTACCAACGTTACTTAAAAAAAATCAAAGTAGCGATACATCACTGATTGTACCTGATTGAATTGTTTAAAAAAATTTGTTCTTAATCCTTTCCTCACGGAGAGAATGATTTGATTGTTTTTATGTTTTATATAAAGATTTTACCACAATAGTGCAATATATTTTAAAGAATCATAATACTTTAAGCAGATTTTATTTTGTATTGTTTTATTATCAAATATAAATATGTTATGAGAAAAATACAGTCTCGTCGCAAAATTTTATCTCCGTAGCCTTGATATCGACATTCCTTTGTTTGTGTGGTGAAACAGCATTCATGCCAGTTTTAATGGAACGTGTAATTTTTTTTATGTTTACTTATTGTCTGATGTTATTAAAAAAGTGGGGCAATTGCCTTCAGTTCAAAATTGGCCCTTACCTAATGTACATTGAAGTTTTGTTATCAGCGCTATTATGGTGGACAAACAGATGATTTCGTAAATACTGAATATATTGAGGTTAGGTCTGAAATGTATGGCTATATGAGTCAGTCTAGCCATGTTTTACGTGACTCTTGGTTTACAAAAGTTGTGCTACAGATGATTATAAACACAGATCTAAAACCCTAAAGAGCTGGAAGAAATTACAAATCAAATACAACTGTACTGTAAAATGTTCTTTGAACACGTTTCTGAAGTTAGTTTTAAAATATTCCAACAGGTGGCGAAGTTATATGCATTTAAAGTTCTACTACGGATTAGTACGGAAAGCCGGGGACTGGAAAAAAATAAATCGCTACAAGTTGCTACGGGATACCAGGGAAAGGGTTAAGCATTATTATTACTACAAGGCGGCCTTGTAACTGTCGGTTAGCGTACTTTCCTCAAAGCTCGAGGTGCTCGTTTGAAATCTGGGTGAAGACCATGGATGTTCATCTAATTGGAAAATTGATTTCAGATCATGATTGCCTGTTGATGCATTTAACATTTTTGCACCTAACCTTCCAAATGAATAATCATATAGTTGCTTTTAATACAAAACTAATTCATCATTGAAATTGTCTGGTTTTTTCATGCAAATTAAAAGATTACAAAATCTTGGCGATGTTCCTTTCAGCCTATTTGAACTCAAAAGCTATTCTTATAATCTGGTAAATATGTACATGTAATAAATACATTTAATTGCCTCTTGTGATGATGCGCTGCGGCAATCAAAGCCAATCAACTAATTTATGAAAAATATTGCAGGTAAGGCACACTATAACACTAACATGATGGTTTCGTTTAATTCGTGCTATTAAAATGTTTTAAACAAACAAAAGTTTTTTAAATTTGGACATTTACTAACATTTTTGTGTACAAAGTACAATAAACTACTTTATAGGGTTCCGTTCCTTATCTTGAAAGGAAAAAAGATATGTGGCTTTGCACGCCAATTTTAAGCCTATATGCTATGCATGTGCATCCGCTTTAAAATGTTAGTGATTATTACGTAGAAAGGTTCAAAAATAAAAAATAAAGTAATTTCTACTCGTTTATACTATAAATATAAAAAATAAAAGGTCAGCTCCTAGCATAGGAAATACGAAATTTGCGTAGCAGTGAACGTGTAAAGGAGTACCCTCCCCTCCTTCGGCAAAAGGAGTCCAGGGATATTTTTGACCACCCCAAGAAAACTTTTAAAATTTGGGAAGCCAATTTGGCTGTTCACGTGAAATATTAACCCACACAGCATCGAGTCTGTACCTTTACACCAACAGTGAATACACAAAGACCTATAACACTCCTAGAGGCCGCACCAAGTAGTAACCCAGCAGCTCGTGCTTGAACTCTTGTAAAAAATAAAATAAGTATATGTAAAATCAAACGGCACGTAACATTTAAAACATATTTTAGTGCTAAACTCTTTAAAGAAAAATTCTTGACTATAATTAATAATATACATATTTTTCTTTCCCTGGAAGCTAGGGGGGCCATGGCCCCCCTCTGCCCATAGGTATGGGCGCCCATTTTTGGATGTAGGGTAGAAGACGGCTAAAATGTAATGCAAATCTTGTAGTAAAATAATTTCAAAAAAATGTGCTGCGAGCCAGCTGGAAAGTCTAAAAAACAATCAGGGAAAGTCTGGTAACTGAATTATCAAAATTCTGTAGGAAACCTGAATATACAAGCTGATCCAAAAGTAAGTATACAGTTTGTAATGTATTTCTGAGAGGATAATGGTGTTAGATAATTTTTCAAAATATTCAAAACCTACGTTATTGCTTTTATATACTTTTCATTGCATATTCGTTTTTGAGGTTGTCATGCTAGTTCCTTTCCACCAAACGAAATGAGGCGTTTCCACATCTTGCTGGGAAAATTAGCCTTGTCCTCGATCGTAGCACAACCACGTCGGCAACAACAAATTAAAATAAAACGGTTACCATTAACTGTTTCACCAAAAAATGTAGAACACCGTATTATTTGAAGCGTGCATTGTTTAGTTGTGATGCAATGGTTTAATTTGGATTTTAATCAAACCGTTATACACGTTATAAAATACATGTCCTGGGAGCTTGGAAAACCCTTTCTGATCAGACAATTTCATTACATATACCATTTCATATAGTAGTTGATTATGCTTACTTCATCTAGTGGGCTATGCCTGATTTCAAAGAATTGCAATTGCCAGTCTGGTTCCTGCGTAAGTTTATTCAAGTCCGGCTACAGACGTGCAAGTATACATGAAAACCTTAAAACCACACGTAACCGTCGACTTGAACAGTTTGCGCTTTCTTCGCATTGTCGCGGTGTGTCTTTCTACTGTTGTGTGTTGAAATTCCAACCAAATCCATGTATTCGAGTGATGATGAAGATCTACTCGCCGTCGCCGGTCTCATTTTGTATCGAAGAAAACAAAGAGTGGCGTTGGATACAGAAGCTCTTGGAGTTTGTTAATCATTTAAAAATTCCAATAACTGGTAGTACCACAACGTTGGTTCATAAAGTTGATGGGTACCTGTTCCTGATTTCTTTGATTTCAGTAGTTTCTTCCTTTTCTTTCTGCAGTTGGTCCTGAGGCTGTTTATATTTTTCACCACTTTATCACGGTCTGCACTGGGATCCATCTGCTTCAGTTTGTCTATTAATTTTCTATATGCCGCTTCTATTTTCATTTTACTGTTTTATTCCACACTTTTAACCAGCCAAAGGCATGGTTCACTCCCGTATATACTGAACACTTCAATAATGTCTTTCTGACCTTTTAATGTACGACTTGTCTTGGCAAAAACAAACAATACAGACGCTCGCAAAACAGAGGAGAGACTACATGCTCGTCTGAATACAAGACTTGAACTGACTTGCACGGTTGCTCCTACACACGCACAAGTGTGCAAGTACACAGTTTGGCAATCTGAACTTCTTCATGTCGTCTGCACAAGTCCCGTACTCGTACAATATCATCCATACAGACGCTTGTGTATACTTGCGCAGTACACTTATACATGAACGTCTGTAGCCGCACTACAACCCTTGGTCAAAACGGCTTCACATTTTGTTTACACGTTAGGCTTGGCCAATGGTAATGTTGGAGATGTAGATCATTTAGATTTTTTGGCTGGTAAATAACAGAGATACTCTTTCTATATTTTCCTTCGTCGTGGATTTTGGTGCATTAGCAACTGAGCCTCTATCTGATGAGATTAAATTGTCAGAAATGTTGGTCAGAGAGTATTTACATGCTTCTTCACACGCTGCTTTTTCAATTTTCCATTTCTACTTTAATCTTCATTGTCTTTGTTCTTCCCTTAAGTTTCCTGCCATAATTTGCAGTATAAGTAACTAATAAATACTTAACTATTTTTCGGGCATCTTGTATAGTAATTTAAATAGTTGAAAATTCAAAATTAGTAATTGTGTAACAATAATAACATCTAGGAACAAAGGTTCCGCAGTTTAATAGCCTAAACACCAAAGTATATATTGAAATATGATAATATCCAATGCCATCTGGAGTTTTAACAGATGGTTACTGCGAGGGAGTGTAGATGACATTTGGCACATAAAAATGAGGGTGAGTTTTTGGAATAATAAATTGGGGAAAATTTGTTTTTTTACCTAGGTTTTGGGGAAATTATGAAACTCTAAATGGTTTCATTGAAAGTGCTTATTATTTGGTATTTCTATGTTTTACAGATTTGTTTTTGCCCCTTGGAAAATCACAAGAGGGAAATTTTGAAGGCTCTCTTTTATTTCCGAGGCATAAAAATCTAATTTGAAATAGAATTAGTTCTAAAAGACCAATTTTTATCGATGACAAACAGATTTTTATCTTTACATTAATTTTTGTCTAAAAATCACTCTTCTACGTATTAGGACTTATTAAAAAGTAGCTGGCCCGATCCGACTTTGCACGGATAGACAAATCGAAGTTAAATGTATATTAACAAAAAAATATATTATATAAATACCATGTATTTCTTATGGCGATTTTTAGTAACTTTGACCCCCCAAACCTCCTGTAAAATTTCAAATTTTTGAAACCCTTTCTTAGAGAGCACCTACGGCCCTAGAGGAAGCTACATACCAAATTTCGTTACGATCCGTTCAGTAGTTTTAAAGAAATCGTGATTTAGTAACTTTGACCCTCCCCCAAACTCCCCCTAAAATTTTGAATTTTTGAAAACCGAGCACCTACTAGAGGAAGCTTTGTACCAAATTTCGTTCCAATCCGTTCAGTAGTTTTTGAGAAATCGTGATCAGTGAGTCAGTGGATTTGGCTTTTATATATTGTGATAGCAAAGTTCCATCACACAAATCCAAGTAGCTGCTCTTCCCAATTTATTACCATGAGAATGGCCCAACGATTTCATCAGGATCAGTTTTGTTTCAAAGTCTGACCTTTAATACTTTTATGCCATTTATTTTATTTTCATGTTACCACTCATGATAATAAAATACATTACATTTGTAATAACTTTAATTTGCCACAGTTAGCCATGAAGACTAGGTAACCGCTAAAGTTATACCCTTTGTGGCGTATAGAATTGCACATTTTCTTCTCAATTCGTCGCAAATGTTTGTAGCCTCAATTAGATTAGTAACAGCGACTATAGTGAAAACAACGTGGTTTCTGAAATAAAATTCCTTCATATGATCGAGACTTGACGATGTATTTCTTTTATTTCAATGATTAATTTACTCTTTACGATTATTTACAGTTTTATAAGATGTAAAAAATACGACGTTAAATTTCATTAGGTGGTTGTGTGACAAATTTGTATGTTTTCCAACAAGTATGTTAAAGTTGTCAAAAAAAAAAAAACATGGCATCAGTGCAGTTTCCCACAGTACTAAAAAAGTGTAATTTGTTTTCAGTTTTGTTAGTGTTTTAAGATTTAACAAGTTTTGTTTGAAATCGGACTAAAAGTATGTTCCCAAAGAACTCGTTGTGTAGACTAGTTAGTGTTGAATTGTATGTTAAGAAAAATGCCTAAAATCTTTGCCCAAAGGATTTGAAAATAGTTTAAGGACAGTGGAAGTTCTATGCGTTTAAAATAAGAATACGCCCTGTCGGCTACGATGTCAACTCACATTGCTTTCGAGAATACTTGCGATTGTTATGAAAACAACATTTGCGAGACGAAGAACTGGCAATGTTCTTACTAAAAGTATTTCAATAAGGATTACCCAGAAAAGAGGAGTGAACCGTTTGACGTTTTAAAAAGATTCACTCTCTCGAAAATCCGCGTAGTAACGCTTACTCATTACACATCTTTGCTTATCTGTTGAAACGTTTTAAGTGCGTAATTTAAAATGTGTACTAATTAACATAGTGTTTGCTTTTGGTCTGCTTAGTAGTTATTGATTGTCCGCAGTCCGTTATTGTTGTCTTTACTACAGCTCAGCTCTGTGGGAACGAGCACAAAGCACTTTAACACTATCGACGTCTAGTTCTTCTTATTCTTTTTTTTTTTTATAAAAAAAGGTCTGTAACGTTACGAATAAGGTTGGTATATTCTTTCACTTTTCATAGTACTTTACAATACAATTACATGCTGCAAAAGTCATACACTTCAATAATTTTACATATATAAACATATTTTAAAATTTAACAGTAACAAAATTATAAGTTATTAACAGTAAAACATTTAAAAACAGCATAATTTCTCCGGCAAAGCGTAACTATAAAAACTTACCGTGGCTAAGGAACTTCTCTAGTGATTTAAAGGATGTAAAGCTGTCTAAGGATATTTGTAAATGTGTTTAGGTGATAAAGATTTGCTTTTCAAATACCTTGCTGGTTTCGCACAGCAAGGTTATGTGAGGTTGGCCCTCGTGCCGACTCACTAAAAACAACACCTCTTTCTCTGGCCTCCATGGTTGGACAGGGCATCACCTTGCAGAATCACTTCCTGACCAAACGGACCCCTTTCAGTCGTGTGACTGTTCTACTGATTAAAGCCATTGCCTCTCTCCCAACATCTTACATGTCTTTTAATAATATCCTCCTTTTGTCTCTTCACCACCATGATGTATCTCTCGATACACTTTTTCCACTTTTTCCTACTTTCTAACATTAGCGGAATTATGTTTTCCGGCACTACTCGCTTTCAAGTTCTCTCTGCGACTTCCCGTCTTTACACTCTAACAGGGTATGCTCAGGGTTATCGTCTTGTCCACAGGTGTTACACATGATGCTTTCTTTTTTCTTAAACAATCTGCAGAGGTATTAAAACAGCCATGTCCTGTTAGCCCTTGCGTCGTATAGAAACAGACCTCGCCATGTTGCCACAGTCCCAGATCTCTTATCTGTGCGCCCATCTTCCGGTGATAGCTTTGTCCCATTCCTCCTTCCACTTCTCAATCAGTCTCTCCCTAGCTTCCCCTCTTATTTTGGACTTTGGTTTCAATTGCAAACTTGTACGATTTGCTTTCTGTTCATCATAAATTTCTTCCCTTGACTAAGAGGTGCACTGGTGGAATTCCTGCCAAGACCAGGACAGCACTTGCTGGCACCGTTCGGTATGCTGAAACTATCCTCAAGGTCGCACATCTTTGTACTGTAAGCAGCTTCCTTCTATGTATCTCCTTTTCCACGGCTTCTGACCAAACGGGGGCGGCATATAACATTTTGTATTGTACGACACTAGCCAACAACCGTCTCTTCTTACTGCTGGGTCCAGCTATATTTGACGTAAGCCTTGCCAACCGGCCACCAACTTCTACTGAACTGAGTGCCGCCTGTTTTATATGTGGCCCAAAACTTAGGTTTTTGTCAACTATTACCCCCCGGTAACTATTGTTCCTTCCACTCTATCCTCTGTCCCTCTAGAGCGTTCGTTTTTTTATAAGACCTCTTTGTTTTTAATACTGCCTTAGTTTTATGGATAGCTTTGCTCTGGGCTCTTGCCTTCCAGCTATGCTCGGACCATGAATGCTTTCCGCCATTCTCATTTCTAATTGGTACTCCTTCTCCGCCTCGACAACTAGAACAGCGTCGTGTGCGAAACCGATAATTTTTACACTGACTAGTAGTAGTATTTATAAATGTGTTTTATATTTTTCCAACTCTTAGGAAGTTTATTAATTAGAGTTACATCAGCTTGAGATGGTAGTGCTTAGTCTGCGCCGGAATTATCGCTCAGTCTGAATCACGTACGTTAATTCTTCAGTACAAGACTCTTGATTTTGCACAAAAAATTTCTTTTCAAAGTTATTCGTGCGCATGAAAGTCCCAAAACACACTTCTGAAATGTTCCAAATTATTTATTCTAGTAAGAAGTTACATTGATTTTTCTGCAAAAAAAGCCTTTTCACTTACGGAACTGATGATTCACCCCCGTAAAATATAGTTCAGGTGTGGATGAACAAGCTAGTGAACAGTGTGGAAAGACTACAAGAACTCCCGAAATTTCTCAACTATAGCGGCACTCATGACGTCTATTTTTATAAACAATTCACTTTAGAAACAGCTTAAACGGTTCGACTTATTCTCGTTCCTTTCTCAAGTCAAAGTTAGTAAAAAGACCACCTTCATTTGTTACTTTACAATCCTGTTGTCATTAATAATTATCAGTTTTCTAGTACAATGAAGTCCGTCCTGTGACTTCAAATGAATTTCTTTGTCACTGTATTACATTTTTCGAAGCCGTAACTTCACCACCAGATACTTCTTTGTTCGTTCACACTGTAGAACTCGTCACGCGTTAAAACACAACGCTTACGCTGACACAAAAATACATTAACACAGTCAGGTTTAACGCCGGTGCGCGCTCTGTCATGTCCAGCGAAGTACTCGTGAGTGTGAGTACTTCGCCGGACATGACGGAGCGCGCACCGGCGTTAAACATTATTGTGTAAGTGTTGTGTTTTTACAAATTTTTAATGTGTGACGAGTTCTACAGTGTGAACGAACAAAGAAGTATCCGATGACGAAGCTACGGCTTCGAAACGTGTAATACAGTGACAAAAAAAAATTCATTTGAAAGTCACAGGACGGACCTTTTAAGGTAATTTATTCATTATGATAGTTAACTGTGACTTAGCACCAGAAATGCAAATTAAAAACGTTTTCTACTAATCACAATTGATAGACTAACCTTGTAATCGCAGAAATGTATTAAATATGTTTAAGAAAGAGTTTGACTCCGATTATCTTGAGGATTTCAGTGTTCACCGTAAGTACTGCGTCCAACAAAGCTGAATGTTTAAGGAACCAGCGTTGAAGTAATAACCACAATAACGGACTTCAGACAAACAATTCAAATATTCACAATATAATATACATTTTGGTCGCTGATAAAGCATAAGTTGGTTAAATTCTAGCTGAAATACCGCAAGTAAAGACGTTGCCAGTTTTACGTCCGCCGTACGTTAAAACATTTGCCTTTTCACTTGTCGCAAGTTATAAATATTCAATTGTTTGTACTTTGATACCTGCGTTTCTTCTTGTAGTAAGCTCAACACCAACAGAAATGCAAATTTAGGTGCCAAAAAAAAGACCCGAAAAAGGGAAAATATTTGTAGATTGTCTTCATATAATATTTACTAAAGTAAGTCAGTCTGTGATTTTGTTTTCGTTTGGTTTTTTTTTTTTATCGCATGAAATATCCTACTCGATGTATATAAAACTCGGCAAAAACATTGTCAATAGATTTTCCTATTTACCGAACTATTGTAAATGCATAAAACGCTTAATTATTACACAGTGATGTGTTAATTGTCATGTCGATTGGATCGTAACTAACGCACAAAAGAAGTACTCCCTTCTAAGTCTGTCGACTTACATTCGATTTAATCGATTTCAATTATTTTAGAAATTATTCTGTTTAGAAATATATTTAAAATAACTTTAAAGTATATAAATCTATAATAAATTATTGTTAATAGTTTATAAAATATATATATATATATAAATATTATATAGATGTTTTTTTATTAATTTTGTATCTATTGTAGAATTAGTGAATAAAGCATGCACCTTTACCCTGTTAGTTACCGAACTGAAGTCAAAGTGTATTTTGCCATAATATTGAAAACTTGTTATTTATTTATTTCTCGTCAATCACTTTGTCTCTTCTTGACGTATTTGTATGGTTTTGTGTTTATTTTTTTTTTCATTTGTAAAATTATTTTTGTCTTTTCAGGCAAATTTAAAAGACACTGTTCATATATGTACATAAACTAGATGTGGTCATAGCAAAACTTGTACAATCGCAACAGTGGTTGTTTTCAAACTTTTACACATCTAAGAGTTTTTATTCAAATTGTATTTGTTGTCGTTTAATGTTAAAAAAAGAGAAAAATGTAATACTAAGTTTTTTTTGTTTTCTTTTATAATTTTTTTTTTTTTCTACGCAACATGTAAATAATATATATTTAATACAATTAGCTGATTTTTAGTGTGTGTTATCTGGACACTGGTGGTTTCAAGGGGTCCAGTTAGTTTTAAGTTTTTGTGAGCACAACATTTCATTTACCAGTCATTAGTGATGTTTTCTAAGGTATGTACCAAAATTACATTGTAGTTCCAATAAAAATCAACAAGTATTACATGTGTTACAAAAACATTTTACAACATTTATTCCGTCGTTTCCCCAATTGTGTTTGAACTGCTTTTTTGTACAGACGAAAATTAGCGATTGTTTCAGATGCCGAAAGGAAAGAGCGTACTTCGGTTAATAAGGTACACTCAGGACTGGGATGGTAACGGATTGTCGGAAATCATATTTAAATGATGTAAAAAAAATGGTTAGAGATGAACTGAAAACAAAATGTATGTGATTACATCATACAGTAGAACCCCGGTTGACCGGGCTAAACGGGAGAAGCCGTTTCGGATAAAAATTATTTCGGTTAGTCCATGAACATCCAACACTACAGTTTTGAAGGTAAAACTAATTCAAAAATCTCCTTGTAGGCTACACTTATGTTCTTTATTTAACCCTAGAACCGGCAGACGGTACATAATGTACCGTCACTCCAACACATTTGTAACGAGTGATTGTATTGAATATTTGACCCACTAAAAATCTTCCAATCTCAAAAAGACAAA
>JAGFPH010002177.1:47013-57043 GCA_018207615.1 Philaenus spumarius
AGGCGTTGGATTGCACTCCAGATTTAGAAATTATAATTTGTGTTTCAGAAGAAATGAAAACTAAAATTTGTCTGGCGTCAGACATTTTTGGAAAATTTCAATCATAATTGTCAAATCTACAAGTTTGGAAGCTAAATACACAGTACTTTGATTATTTTTATATGAAATGTGAGGCTAGTAAGGAGCGTTGACCAAACTCCTTACTTTTAAACATGTTAGAACTTCAAACATATTTCATTTCCTTGGTAAGGCCCATTTTTTTATTTCAAAGGGTGTTTAGGCCTTTGAATTGAAAACAAATTATTTGGGGAAGCACACTCGGATTCCCCTCAAAGTATATTTTCGAAAGCTTGGGAGCGATTCCACACTGGACAATTTACGACTAGACCCCTGCCCCCTCTTTGGCCCCCCTCCTAATCTAAAACCTCTCCTTCCTTATAGGGAGTGGTAACCTTACTCCACCGATCGTGTACAAATGCTTCTTTAATCCCATATAAACAAGCAGGGGTGCCCAGAAGGGGGTGATATGGCGCTCAGAGCGCCATCAAAACAAATTTTGGGGGGGATTTTTGAAACTATAAATAAATGAGACAATTTGTGAATCACAATTGAAATGTCGTTTATGTACGGTAGGATGACAATAATACATTAATATTATTGGCAAATGTATTGATATTGTAGTATATAGTACAGTAAATAATCTACCTATTTATAACTAAGATATTTTTTGTTCATTGTCGGTATAATTCTCTCGGTTTCGGTAGAATCTTGGTGTGGTCATGCCGAACGCCCTACCCGTCTCCTGCCGCCTCGCGAACTTAGAAATTCCTATTGCTTCGGTCAAGGCCATAGGTTCCAAAATAAACACAGTTGTGTGACTTATCACTGATCCTTCCCTCCCTCCAACCCCACCTGCTGATCAGCTGTTCCATTTCCATCACAGAGTAGTGTCCTGATGTCAGTCGGTTCAGCTTCAGTGCAGTGTGCAGTAGATAAGATTACTTTGACTTAAATAATGCCTCGAGCGTTGAAAAGAGCGATCAAATACAAATGTTAAGAAGTGTTATGTAACACAGTGCACCGCAACGACAAGTGGTTGGCGCATTGTAAAAAGAAACAGCTTATAAGTTTAAAAACGAGTTAAAAAAAGAATTGGAAACTTTCAGTAGTCTTTACAAAGTAGCATAAAGAAGTAGACATTTCAGACATCCTTCATAAACGTGATAATTCATCAGACGGTGAGATGTCATCAAGCCATGAAGAAGAGACAGTCCAAAATGAAAGGATTTCAAGCAAAAAGAAACGTGAAAATGAGAGGATGGCAGACCAGTGGATGAAACAAGGTTTTATTCGGCCTTACAATGGTCCAATATCATCATTCCCAAATTTAACTGTAATGTACAGAATTCTTCTTTCTTTGGCAGTCACTAGCTGTTCTGTCGAGAGAACCATGAGTAGACTGAAAATTGTAAAAAAATCGACTTCGCAGCAGTATGAGTGACAAGTGGTTATCTAGTCTATTAATTCTAGCCTCTGAAAAAGACATTTTCAAAGAAATTCCAAATGACATAATTAACCAATTTGCATTAGCAATATCAAGAAGAATACGGCACTACTTTATTGTATAAATCATTCAAGGAATCACAGAAGTTAGAAAAAGTAAATGCTAAATTTATAGAAAACTGTACAAACAATTTCGTGTTTTACTTTTAAATTTCTAAGAAATAGCCAATGTATCGACAAAAATACTGATTTTGTTCGCTAAGATCTTCAACTTTGCTAACTTATACAGTTATATTTTATAATTTTCATTGTTAATAACACCCTGTACTGTAGTTTAATTCGTTACAATAAACTATTTCTTACACCATTATATATTTTTTATTTAAACACTACAAAATCTCTGATTCCTGATTGGATTAGTATTGTAGATATGTATAGTGTGCTAGGTTCAGGTCATTCATTGTCACAACACAAGAGCTACTAAGGTTAAGGTTTATTGTTTATAAGGGGAGGGAGTATCTACATTTGGGGGGGGCGCCATGAGGCTTGGGGGGGATAGGCACCTCTGTAAACAAGGAGTCTCGCCAATGTACCTCAAGACCAATGGAGCAGCAAAATATTTTTTTATTTTTCCCCCAAAAAGTAAAAATATTTGGAATGAGATCGACACTTTCAGACTGAATTTAATCCAGTGTTATGAACTGAAAACATACATAAATAAATAATTCGACCACGCAGCTGGACCGCTGACGTGAGCTGAGCAAATTTCCAAAATTAAGTTTATATGCCTATGTTTTAGGGTTTCAACCAACAATTTGAGAAATAGGTCTACTGACGAAGGTGTTGAACAGCTGTTTGTGTGTACGCAATATATTAGTAGAGTTTGTTTGCGCCTAGTGGCCTCGCGAGTTTGCACCACTTGGCTTTGAACCGGGTACTTTTATGGTATTTTACGTTTTGGTCGATTTTGGGGGAACCAAGCGAGCTATAAGGTCGCGTAA
Organism: Philaenus spumarius; assembly: GCA_018207615.1. Classification (NCBI taxonomy): domain Eukaryota; kingdom Metazoa; phylum Arthropoda; class Insecta; order Hemiptera; family Aphrophoridae; genus Philaenus; species Philaenus spumarius. Next base: position 49,518 of record JAGFPH010002177.1, read on the forward strand.
AAAAAAATGTGCAGAATAACATCCTACATTTATATTTTTAGAAAAAACTCAAAAAAAGTTTTATTCTCGTAGTAAAAATGTCAAAAAATAATTACTTCCGGTCAAAAAACGTACTTCCTGTGGTTGGATTTTTTTTGCTAACGAACTCGTCCGAGCGACGAAGACAACGAACATGTGTACCAAATTTGAACCAAATCGGACTTAAAATGCGGCCGCTAGAGTGCGAACACATATATTCATATATATAAGTTATGTAAACAATTATTGTACACTTTACTGTAATAATGATGACTGTTGTATGGTTCTTAGTTTAGTCAGCATTTGTATTGTGTGAAGAGACAAGCTTTGTTTCGCCAGAGTTAGACGAGGCTTCTCTCCGTACACATCAGTGTATATGAATATTGTACGTTATTTGTTATAATTGTTTTAAAGTAAATAAAATTAAGTGTAACGAATAGAATTGTTCTTTTTTTAAAAAACAATTCCCTCGAACCAAAAACGTAACTGGCGCAGTCGGTAGGACACCTCGAGGAAGTTAACGAATATAACATCCGTCGGTTTTAACCGTTAATCGAGGAACCAACTCGGTTGCAGAGTGAATATCTGCGAAAAATCGATCAATCATAGAGTGAATATCTATAACGAACAACGAAAAAGGAAAAAAGTTTTGTGTATTGTGTTAAATAGTGCAGTGCAAAATAAGTGCAGTGTTACGCCGTACATAATGAGCAAAGTATTTTGGATTTCACTGTAAGTAAATCCTGTACAAATATTAAAATATTCTATAATATTAAGAACGAAAGTAATAATTTTGAAAATTATTTTATATAGTAGGCTAGTTAAATATCTCATTTGTATAATATATTCTCTTGTAGTATATTAATTGATATCTTGATTTTTAATTTTTCAAATAAGTTGAGTAGATAATAATTAATTACAATGACTACCCCTATATTAAAAAAAGAGTACTTGGACATGATTCCAGAGTACAATGGTGAACCTGCTATGCTCAATAGGTTTATTTCAATTTGTGATAAAATAGTGAACAAATTCTTTGTAGTCCAGAACCCAGAGGATTTTCAAAACGAATTTTTGTTTTCTTCTATACTTTCTAAATTAAAAGGACAGGCCTTAGATATTGTAGTGAGCTCCAACACCTATGCTTGGGAAGATGTTAAAAATACACTTTTGACTAGTTATTCAGATAGGAGGGATTGTTTTACCTTAAATTTAGAAATGGCAGAATTAAGACAGGAAAGTAACGAATCGCCCTTCACTTTTTACGAAAGAATTCAGAAATTGTTGAATTTGCAAATAGCTTTCTTTATTAACAAGGAACCAGCTGCTAAAGATATTCTATGTACTTACACCCAAAAACTAGCACTACGTGTACTGTTAAGGGGACTTCAGGAACCGTTAGGGTCCTTAATGCGGACAAAAAATCCTAACACGCTCAATGAAGCGCTTAATATGCTGACTAACGATTTCCAATTCAAAAATAATAAACTCTTTCAAACTAATCGGCAAAATGTACCAAATAAATCACAGCATTTACCAATTCGCAAACCTGCCACTAATAATCAACCATTTCAGAATTATTATAAACAAATACCCCAAAACAATCCCAATCAATTTAACCAATTTAACAGACAAAACTATGTACACAACAACACAGCACCTAAAACGAATCAAGTTTATCAACCCACACCAATGAGCATATCAACACGTCAAACCGGAAACCCAATCAGACAAAATAAATTATACCAAATTACTGGAAAGCCGGTCGTTGAAGAAAGTGATTCGATGTGCCAGATCACCGAACAAATGCCGCACATTTCGCTATCGGAACAGACTGAAATTAGTTGTAACTTCGCGGAAGAAACCCAAGACGAACACAATGCCGCAAATAACTTTATTGAGGAAGACAATGCATGCGGATTCCCCCCAGATTATGAAAACACACAGAATCATTTTTTAGGACTTACGACAGTAAAAAGAAATTTTCCATAATGCACATAGAAAATGACACAAATGATTTACCTTTTGTTTATGATCCGAAAACTAACCTAAAAATATTGATTGACACCGGAAGCACTAGATCGTTTATTAAAAAATCGATTGGATTTAATATTTTCAAAAATACACTAGAACAAGAACCGTTCGTAGTAAGCACAGCACACGGAGTGTCAAAAGAAAAGTTTAGCTGCAGATTACCCATTTTAGGAAAGAAAATAGCAAAATTCTATTTATTTGATTTTCATAAGGATTTTGACCTATTACTTGGACTCGATAACATAAGAGAATTGGGAATTAATTTGGATTTTGTAAACAATAAATTAATATTTTGTGATAAGAAGATATCTATACATTACTTTAACACGGAGGAACCAAACAAAAATAATAATAATAATAATACTTTTGGCGAAAATAATACCACATGCTATGTGATTAAAGCACGTACTAAACAAACGTTAAAAATAAAAATACTTAATATGCGCAATGGAGAGGGATTATTACCCTATAGGCAACAAGACGGAATAGAAATACCGCAGTGCTTAATAAAAATAGAAAATGGAGAAAGTTATTGCCCGATAATCAATAATACGACATCTGATAGACGTTTAGTGATCAAACCGATGGAGGTGCAACCGCTAAGCGATTTCAAAATCTATCCAATAAACAATGATCAAGTAAACGCTACAAATTTTAATTTGTTAAATCACAAGCATAATAAATTAGATCTGAGCCAAATTAGAACGGATCACATGAACGCTGAAGAGAAACGGGAAATATTAAAATTGATTTTCGAATATTCTGACATATTCCATCAAGAAAATAAAGACCTGACATTTACTAATCAAGTCAAGCACATAATTAGGACAACTGACGAAATCCCCGTATACACGAAAAACTATAGATACCCAGAAATTTATCGTAAGGAAGTAGATAAACAAATTCAAGAAATGCTCGCCCAAAAAATAATCAAACCCTCGCATTCACCATGGAATTCACCTGTATGGATCGTTCCAAAAAAACCAGACGCCTCTAACAGACAAAAGTTTAGGCTAGTAATTGATTTTAGGGGACTAAACGCAAAAACTATTGATGACAAATTCCCGCTTCCTAACATAACCGATATATTAGACAAATTAGGGAGATCCCAATATTTTACCACCCTGGATCTTGCCTCAGGATTTCATCAAGTTGAGATGCACCCGGACAGCGTTGATAAGACAGCCTTTTCCACGGAAACTGGCCACTATGAATTTCTGAGAATGCCGATGGGCCTTAAGAATAGTCCACCGACGTTCCAAAGAATAATGAACAACATACTACGCGGAATACAGAATGAATCGTGTTCTGTTTATCTTGACGATATCGTAATCTATTCAGCTAGTTTACAAGAGCACCTACTTAGGTTAAAAGAGGTTTTCGATAGACTAAGAAAAGCTAATTTTAAGGTACAGTTAGACAAGACGGAATTTTTAAGGAAAGAAGTCGCATATTTAGGCCATATTGTGACACCAGACGGAGTCAAACCCAATCCTGAAAAAATAAAAGTAATAAAGAATTATCCAATTCCAAAAACTACCAAACAAATAAAAGGATTTTTAGGACTATTAGGCTATTACCGTAAATTCATTAAAAATTTCGCAAAAATAACTAAACCATTTACTAATTGCTTGAAGAAAAATGCCAAAATTGATATCAATAACCCCGATTATATAGATTGTTTTGAAACTTGCAAGAATATATTGACTAATGAACCACTGTTGCAATACCCTGACTTTGAAAAAGAATTCATTCTAACCACAGACGCAAGCAATTTTGCTGTCGGAGCGATTCTAAGTCAATATAAAAATGGAAATGACCTTCCAATTGCTTTTGCTAGTCGAACTTTAAACGATAGTGAGACCAACTACTCTGCAATTGAAAAAGAACTTCTCGCAATCGTATGGGCAACAAAACATTTCAGACCTTATTTATTTGGAAGAAAATTCAAAATTTATTCAGACCATAAACCCCTGCAATGGTTGTTTTCTGTTAAAGAACCGAATTCTAAACTTTTAAGATGGCGGTTAAAGCTGGAAGAATATGATTACGAAATAAAATATAAAAAAGGAAAATTGAACCAAAATGCCGATGCACTATCGAGAATTCAATTAAACGTCACCGAAAAAACTTCACCGGACTCGCAAAATATTGTGGATGACGAATTACAGAAGCCAACAGCTGACCTAGTGCGACGCTACTTCCCAGAACTGGATGACAGCCCGTCTATGATAGTTAACTTGGACATGGAAGAAGAAAACGACGCCGTCAATCAGGAAGATAATAATGAAGTGAACGACCAGACCGTCCATTCAAACTTTGAAGGAAATACCTTAGTGGAAATTCCCATTTCTGACGAACCTGTAAATTTTGGAAAAAACCAAATCTTTCTGTCGCTAGTAAACTATCAGCCAAAGAAAGTTAAAATAATAAAATTATTTGGAACTTCTAAAATGAGATTAATTGTTGAAATTTCGGAAAACAATTTAGACAATGACATTATTAAATTTGTAAAGGAATTCCTAGTGCCTAATGTTAAATATAATATTTATTTTGAAGATGACTTTTATGAGAAATTTGTGACTTGCATAGCTAAACATTTTAAAAGCTCTAAACTTTGGTTAATTAAATGTAACACTAAACTACTAGATATAACTGAAGAGGACGAAATTGAAGATATAATAAATAATTACCATGTAAGCAAAACCAACCATCGCGGCATACAAGAAACGTATGAACAAATTAAAAGGAAATATTACTGGCCCAATATAAAAGGACATATTCAAAATTTTATCAATAACTGTGAAATTTGTTTAAAGACAAAGTATGATAGAGTACCCTTACAACTTGAAATGAATCTGACGCCTACACCATTGAAGCCGCTACAGATAGTGCACATGGATAGCATTTCGTTAGAAAAGAACAGATTTCTCAGTATTGTAGACGCATTCTCTCGCTATGCTCAAGTGTATCGCGTAGGAGGCGCACACGCCACAGAAGTCGCTGATAAGCTCTTAGACTACTTTGCACATTATGGTGTCCCTGAGTTTATAGTGTCTGACAATGGAACTGAATTCAACAATAAAGTAGTTAAGGAAATAATGGAATTACATAAAATCAAAATACATTTTATTAGCACACAGCACCCCCCCTCTAACGGATTAATTGAAAGGTTCCATTCCACATTAATTGAACACATACGACTTTTAAATAACCAAGTAGAATTTAGGAATGATAATATTACAAAGAAGGTTAAATACGCAATCATTGCATACAATAATAGCATACACTCTGTTACTAAGTTGACACCTTTTGAAATATTATATGGACATATTACCCCTAATCATGTTTTGAATATTGACATTGAAAATCAGTTTACTAATGACTATATAATAAGTCACAGGGAGAGAACAAAAAAACTTTACGAACATATTAAGGAATCTAACCAGAAGATCAAAGAAAACATTCAAACCAAGAGGAATCTGAATAAAGAACCATTGCCAGAAATTCCGACAGAAGTTTATGTAAAAAATACGCAGAAACAAAGTAAAACAAAAAATAAATATAATCAAGAAGAAATATCTGCAATAAATCAGGAAAGGAAAACAGCGGAAATTAAACCAAGGCATCATAACACTAAACAGAAAATTCATCTGTCTAAAATTAAAAGGCCAAGGAAAAAATGTATAATTCCAAAATGTAATCCGTCTTTGAATCCTGTTCCAGGTCCCTCTTGTTCTTCGCAAAAGCCGATGCCGACACAACAGAAGTTAAGGACATTTCCAAAAACATTGGAATAATACCGATTGAATTAGGACCAGCCAAATTACAATCCTCTTACCACACATTTGTTCACTATTTTAATTTGAATAATTTGGTTGTTCAATTTAATAATGTTGAATTTTATTATAATAATGTATTAAACTATTTTGATAAGAATTGTGTTAGTTGTAACGCCAGCCTCACTGGAAAAATTGAGTTTGTAACGGATAATGGTAGTAAAGTTAGAGACATAATCAATTATTTTAAATATGTTAACCATAGTAGAGAAATAGTTAAAGAAAAATTAGAAGTAGTATACTTAGAACGTAATAATAATAATTATAATAATAATGTAAGAACAAAAAGAGGTATAATAGATGGACTAGGATCCGCATTTAAGTTTATTACTGGTAATTTAGATGCCTATGATGGCAAAAAATATGACAATATATTAAAAGGGATAGAAAACAATGAGGCTAACATTGTGAACCAGATAGAGTCTCAATATACAATTAGCAGTAGTATCATTAAGGAATACAATAAGACATTTAATATTATTGAAGCAAACTTTGTGGAATTAAAGAATAAATTGGAATTGATGAATCATAGAATTAACGATTTTGTAGAATTAGAAAAATTTAGAAATATATTAAACCAATTAAGTATTTTGTACAATATGTTGTTACAAGTAACAACTGATTTGGAAAATTCATTAACGTTTTGTAAAATAGGTGTACTTCACCCCAGCGTTATCTCAACCAGAGAGTTATATAGTGAGATAATGAGAATCTATGAGTATTACACTGAAAGACTACCCATTGAACCTAAATTGCAAAACATGTGGGAGTTAGAAAGTTTAATTGAAGTTAACTGTAAATTAGATTCAGATAATATTGTATATTTTCTGAATTTACCTATTGTAGAAAAAACAAAGTTTAATATTTACAAATTACACTCTGTACCCACTGAATATGAATCTCAATATGTAACCATTATACCCACGGTAAAATATATGTTAGTTTCTAGTTCTGTAGTGTTAGGTTTAGACAACAAGTGTAACAGAAAAACTAATTCAAAATACTTTTGCTCATTCGACTTAATATCTCACCAGAAGATTGACTGTGAAATTTCAATACTTAAAGACAACAATGCCGACACCTGTAAATACACCGCTTTGGAAGTCACAGACAATGTTATTAACTGGATCCCAGAAATAAATCAGTATTTGGCAACATTTCCAATCAAAGAGACTTTAAAAATCGTAAATCCGAAGGAAACAACCACAGTCACTCTCCAAGGTATATTCTTAATTAATCCTAAGAATAATACTATTCTCTACAATGACCGAAGACTCTCTCATTCATCCAAAACAACTGGAGGACACCCTAGATTCCTGGATGCTTCAAACTTAAACCTACAAGTGGACCAAAACCCCGAGTTTTCAGTCAACACAAAAAAGCTGGACCTTGACAAAATCAACCTAGACACCATCTCCAGGATTGATCGAAAGATAGATGTCACCCACGACATAAGTGTTTGGACCATTGCCCTGTATGGTACCCTAATTGGAGGACTGCTGTACTTGGTGTTCAAAAAGCTACTTAGGACAACTTCTAGGACGCCCGCAGCTCAACCACCCCCGGATGTCTTGTTTAGGGATGGAGGAGTTATGTAAACAATTATTGTACACTTTACTGTAATAATGATGACTG
>JAGFPH010002177.1:57053-80930 GCA_018207615.1 Philaenus spumarius
ATTGTTCTTTTTTTAAAAAACAATTCCCTCGAACCAAAAACGTAACTTATATATATATATTAATTTTAATGACACCCCAAAACGTGTTCTGGGGACCATGATCGGTGCTCTTTTTCTACTCCCGACCTTGGGTCTCACCATAAGGGCCACTGCAATAGCTCATTTTTCCTATGGAAATTCGCTAATAAACACTAAGCAAAGCAAGACCAGTAGGGGCCCTATCGAACACTTAACCACATGTATGCTGAACTGTATTATCAAAACATACCCCCGTAATGTTAATTATATACGGTAAATCGTCGAGAAATTGTTAATTTAAACACGTTTTCAACCTACCTACAGAAATACCGTACTTTACCCCCTCCATATTTCCAAAACTATTGATCTTATCATAAAAACGTATTGAGCCATTTTTGTAGAGAATTCAACGTACTTTAAAAAGTTATAGAACAAACTAAGCTCTAACGTGAAGGGTTTACGAGATATTTGCAAAAAAACCCAGAAAACATACAATTTCTACACCTTACCCCCCTCTCACCCCCAAACCCGACGCTATTTCGGCGGAAACTTTTTACTACATTTAGAGCAAAGGGTAATGAACAAATTCCATCAATCAGACCTTTTGTTCTTTTGGATTCTCCAGTTTGGGTAGTTTTTGGTCTAACTTTACTGTAGGTACTAACTCCAATCTATTATCTGTAACCCGATTCTTTTCCATTACACGTTTTTTAGTGATGTCTGACGCTTTTTAGTGTTGGATCCCCGCTACCATCGACTCTTTCGGCGTCGGTCGCAAAATTACGCGTTTCGCCCCATGTTCGGAAGCATTTTTATCATACTATACCAACCTTATTCAAATAAACGGTACCAGGAGCTGGCACATATTTTCTCACAAATAAGTTTAAATTATTAAACAGATTCACTGTGACTTCATAACTGTAGGGTGAGGTAGGAGAGGTGATTTTTTATTACAGTAGGAGATTAACTAATAAATATTATTATTATCTAGAGAGAAAACTATTCGATCGATTTCGAACAAATTTGCACCAAACACGTCAATTAGGCCTGTATAGATGCACGAAAAAAGGTTTTGAAAAACCACCCCCTTTATGGCCAAAATACCCCCAAAATCAGTTATTATTATTAGCTAAACGAGAATTTTTAGAAAGATGCGGTTTTTTGCATATGGTAGGGTACATTAAAGACTACAAATAAGCCAAATTTTATCAAAATCATTAGAACCGTTTTTTTATAAAAAAATAATAACTGATTTTTGGGGGTTTTTTGCCAAAAAGGGGGATGTTTTTTAAAAAAATTTCAAAACCATTTTTCGTGCATCTATACAGGCCTACTTGACATGTTTGGTGCAAATTTGTTTAAAATCGATGGAATAGTTTTCGCTCTAGCTTTGTATACATACATACATTCGGAGAGACATTTTTTTTCTAAAAACCACTTTTTTGAACTCAGGGGGACCCAAAACGGTTATTTCCACAAAAATCTCAACATCGATTTTTTTTTGCGATCACTATACTTTCTCTATACTATGGTACCGTTTATTTTATTATAGTTACCAAAGTCAAGAAGGTTCACCTTGTAAGCCTAAAATTCATCCAAACGCCTTGCAAACAAAAATGATAAGTAATGAGAGTGCATGCTAATCTTATCATAACATTTCCGTTGTGTAGGCTAATAAATCGCTTGATTTTGTTTTCTTAGACCGTAATAGGATGTTTCAACACTAGTACCGGTACCGAAAGTGGTGTTTTCCGGTAGGCCTACGCGATCTAAGGCCGGAATAACACTTCAGATACGGAGTTATGAACGATACTTTTAATCACACTGTAAATAATAATAGAAGATGTGTAATTTATCAACCTGATATAGTTATAAAAAAATAATAAAAGAAATCAATCAATGAACTTTTTATATTCATCTTCATATCATTCGATATTTTCGGAAGCAGATGATTAGTACGACAAAATAATGAAAACAATAGTGTTTGCATTATTAGCGAATTCCCATAGGAAAGTTGAGCTATTGCAGTAACCCTTATGGTAAGACCTAAGGACGAGAGTATTAAATAATTCGACCACGCAGCTGGACCGCTGACGTGAGTTCACCAAATTTCCAAAATTAAGTTTATAGGCCTATGTTTTAAGGTTTCAACCAACAATTTGGGAAATAGGCCTACTCACGAAGGCGTTGAACAGCTGTCTGTGTGTACGCAATATATTAGTAGAATTTGTTTGCGCCTAGTGGCCTCGCGAGTTTGCACCACTTGGCTTCGAACCGGGTACTTGTATGGTATTTTACGTTTTGGTCGATTTTGGGGGAACCAAGCGAGCTATAAGGTCGCGTAAAAAAACAAAATGTGAACAATAACATCCTACATTTATATTTTTAGACAACACTTTTTTAAAGGTTCATTCGAGTAGTAAAAAAGTCTCAAAAAATAGTTACTTCCGGTCAAAAAACGTACTTTCGGTCGGTGGATTTTTTTTGGCTAACGAACTCGTCCGAGCGACATAGACAACCAACACGTGTACCAAATTTGAACCAAATCGGACTTAAAATGCAGCCGCTAGAGTGCGAACACATATGAATGCTAATGACACCCCAAAATGTGTTCTGGAGACCATGATCGGTGCTCATTTGCTACTCCCGACCTTGGGTCTCACCTAAGGGCCACTGCAATAGCTCATTTTTCCTATGGAAATTCGCTAATGAGCACCGATTAACTAGTAGGTTTAAAAAGTGCAAATTAAATTTATTATAAAATAGACAACACAACAGAGGATCCAGCAACATATTTTACATCATTGTGCATTGCATGCATACTGATATTTAGATTTACTTGATTAAACTACAAGTACAATACACGTGGATGCAGTAGGTTACAGCCTTACTCTCTTGTGAGCTTGATCTTATCTAAAATAAGAAAACTATGAAGGTTCAACAAAAATACTTTACTCCAACAAAACCGCAATGCATTGTGTATTGAAAATACTCCCAATACGGGGATTGGCGTGCGAAGCACGCAATGCATTGTGCATTGTGTATTGAAGGGTTGGCGTGTAATGCACTGTGTGCGTCGGCCGCTTCTCACAGTGTTCAGTGTCAAGCTCACATGTGCGTCCTTAGCAGTGAACGTGTTAAGTGGATTTAAATTCAAATCCCCCCCCCCGAAAAGTTTTGGGGTGTCATTAAAATTTGTATATATGTATATATATGTGTTCGCACTCTAGCGGCCGCATTTTAAGTTCGATTTGGTTCAAATTTGGTACACATGTTGGTTGTCTACGTCACTCGGACGAGTTCGTTAGCCAAAAAAATCCAACAATCGGAAGGACGGGTTTTGACCGGAAGTAACTACTTTTTTAGATTTTTCTTACGAGACTGAATTTTTTCTACAAATATAAATGTAGTATGTTATTCTGCACATTTTGTTTTTTTACGCGACCTTATAGCTCGCTTGGTTCCCCCAAAATCAATCAAAACGTAAAATACCATAGTAGTAACCGGTTCAAAGCCATGTGTTGGATTTCATCGTGGGGTTGACGTGCGAAGCACGCAATACTTTGTGTGTTGAAGATATTCCCAATATTCGGAATGGCGTGCGAAGCACACAATGCATTGTGTAATGAAGATACTCCTAATATGCGGAATGGCGTGTGAACCATTTTGCAGCTATTCAGCACCGTCGTGAATTGACCTACTTCGCAAATTGTTTGTTGAAACCCTAAAACATAGGCCTATAAACTTAATTTTGGAAATTTGCTCAACTCACGTCAGCGGTTCAGCTGCGTGGTCGAATTATTATTATACTATTATTATGTAATTTACATAAATGAACGTAATTTAGAGTTTAATTGTCGAGTGTGCTTCTTCGTGTAATTTGATGTCAAGTAGGATGCCTAAAAACTTGTTAACATCTGTTTGCTGGACAGTCATACACATACACAACAATCAGGACCCAGTAGTAAGTATAGGCTACACGCACAGAACACGTAATTCAATATTATGTGGCAAATAAATGGGTGACCAAAATTTTTTCTCTGGGAAAGTACGATGATCCTCCAAAAATACAGATATGCGTCAGAAAAAAAAAACTGGAATACGTCAGATAGTTGCATTAAATATTTAGGAGTATATATTAACAAAAAATTAAATTTGACTGCTCATTTAAATGTTAAACTAAATCAAGCATAATGCAAGACTTGCTCAACTCTTATAAATAGGAAATCATCATTAAGGGCACCTTCGACAGTGCTGATTTATAAATCTATATTGCAACCGTTGATGACTTAGGCCTGCCCGGTTTGGGGTTTATCCTTGTGCTCATCAAAAATTAAAAAAAAACCTGCAAGCTTTTCAAAATAAAGTATTACGCATTGTAGTTAATTCCCTTTGGTTTGTAAGAAACGAACATCTCCACAAAGAACATCTCCTACAAGTGTTTTTATTAAAAAAGTAACAAATAATTTCCTATTATCGTTAAATTCCTCCTCTGGTGCATTGTTTTTTAATCTCGGACAATCAGTGGCTTCAAGGCTTAAAAGCCTAGACTACCTCAAGACATTTGAGACTACGTATTTGAGATTTTTTACTTTATCGATCATATTGTTACTTGAACACTAATTTCAACTAGCACTTCTCAGATTATAAAACAGGATAACATTTTAAACTTTCAAATTCTATTGTGACAAATGTTTCAAATCTTGTCTTAATAATTTATACTTCCAATTGCACGAATATTACATTAGAAATTCGGTAAATATAAAAGTAGTGTTAGTTTGCAATAGAGGTTTATAATAAATAGGCGCGATAAATAATAATTAATACAATTTGAAGACAAAACTTGGGAACGATATTTATAATCCCGATAAGAGGATTAGACAGTTGACATCCAATAATAGATAATGATTGCGTCAAGTAGTTCCCGAACTACTTCAGTAGGATTTTACAGCATATCGATTCCGTCAGTGTAAATAACTGTAGACTAAGAACCCGTTGTTTACTCGTCTAACTATCGTAATTTGAGCGACAAATTAACATACGGTTATGTAATTGTCGCGTCGAAACAGTTTTAGGTTAGGTTAGGCCTAGTCATGCCGGAAACGATCGAAGAAGAACGCGAAGAACAGAACGAAACCGTGTCGAGTACGTTTAATATAAATCCTCCTCGTGCTCGACCATGGAGGCTGACCAGGATACTGCCTACCAGAAGGATTTCTACTGGAAACCAACCGGTCGGTGTGACGAACAATTCAGAGAGTACACCACCACAGCCTGTACGCCCGAACAGAGTGTCCGTTTGCATCCCTCAACTACTCGGATTAAGAAGAGTAAGTGGCCTAACTTGTTTATACATTTTGCTAATCCAGTAATTTAAAAACTAGGTTATGCGAGTCCGTTTTAGCGCATTTAGAAAAAGTTTAGAGGCATAAAAAAAAAGTTAAGTAGCCTATAGGGTATTAAATCTGTGTACGTTATGTAGGCTAATTAAGGAAACATTTTGTTGCGAAAATTAATTGATTAGTCAGTGCCAACGTGAGTGATAACTTATTTCCAAGTCTACTTCGCTGTAAATCCGTTCTTATTCTGACCTTGTATTTATCATGCATTTGAATAACAGTCGTCGATAATTAACATTATATTCTGTCGACGAATTATCTAATATGTATGTGATAGATTCAGTTTATGAATATATGAATAAGATTAATCAATCATCATAGGCGTCACATATCTCATTAATAGTTTAGGCCTAGGGCCTAGGCTAAACAACTCAAAGCTTCGCTTCATCTAAGCAATTGTTTTGGGGATCGCGTCAGAAATGTATTTTAAACCTAACCACATTTTCCGCCGTCATGTTCCATCTCTAAATAATTATTGTATTTATAAAACTGGTAAAAGTGGATCAAAGTTATGACAAATTTCTTACTTTTTCACAATTAATTGTTTGATTTTTGTAAATTGAAACGAGATGAACCAATGGAACACTTTTTTCGAGACTTCGGCTCGTATTTTTTTAATGTTAAAAAATGTGACGTTTTTGTCGCGCACGTCCAATGATTACGTAGTATAAAACCTACACGGGCGCTAAAACACTTTAACAAGCGTTGCAGCAGCCGATTCCGCCATCTTGGTGGGGTATAGAAGCGTCAAATGCACCGTTTACACAGAGAAAATTTTAACGCGCGCTTTTCAAATACACTGTCGTTTGACCGATTTGCGATGAAGTTAAAATTTTGAAATTTCGCATGCAGACAAAACATTAGTGTTGGACAGTAATGGTGCAATTTAAAGTTGTAAAATAATGTTATTACTAATTTATGTTACAAGTTTAAGTTAAAACTTGTGTGTTTTTTAAATCGTGACATGACAAAGTTGGCCTGCGAGAATTGTTTTTATTTTTCGGGTATAGAAGTTTTGTAAACGACAAAGTTGTAAATAAGGACTTGAATTTAGCTTATTTTGTCATAAAATTTTTTTACGAAGTATACTCTGGTCAGAAAGGCAGGTTGAAGGCAAGAGTAAATTAAGCACGGCCGGGCCACTCGTCGCCCCAGGACGGCACTGCATATCTGTGCGATACCCACTGCTCCTCAGGTCGCTTTCTATCATTGTAACCAAAACTATCAGGGGTGCCCATCCCCTTCAAGTTTAATGACGCAGCCCCCCACAATTTGTAATAACCCCCTCCATAAAAGTTAGTTAAAATAAAAACAATTGAAACACGCTTTTATTACCGTACAAATTGAATAAAATAAAGCTAAAAACAGAACAATTGTCGGTACATTTTCTATTTGAAACTGAAAATAATGAATTTATTTCCAACCACAAAAACACATAAAAACTAATTATTATCTTGGAAATTGACTGATTACAATTTTCCGGTAGTTTTGATCAATAAACAAACAACTAACTAGTTATACGTACAAAAACAATATTGAGTCCAGTCTTTCTGAAAAGGAGCGCAGTAACTCCCTGTAGGGTACAAACGAGAGATATTTTCCGTGATGGCGGAGATGCATAGGCCTATTGGTCGCAATATCAGTATTAGACCTATTATAGGCTAGACCATCTTTCATTTCCTGTAAAAAATAGGTTCTATAATTTTACTCAGTTTTCTAAGTCAATCTTTCAGAAATATTTTATAAATAACACTATTTAAGATACGACAACGGGAATACAGCATTGGAAAGATGAATCGCCAAAAGCGCTCGGTACTAGGGTGAGTCATGCTCGGCGCCGCCATCTTGGTGTGGATTCCCACTAACGGGTCGGCTTCACCGATCATCTAGGTTTTATACTATGTAATCATTGCGCACGTCACGCTGCTGACGTTGCTGTTAAGTCGCGAGATTTCAATACTTCGGCATTTTAGTGTGAGCTTAAGTAATTCAATTTTTTTATTGTAATCAAATTATTTGCGTGACGATGGTTTGTGTGTAAAATGTTAACAGAAACTCTCCTACCTAACCTAACCTACCCATTTTTACTAAACAATAATCGATCAAACTAAAAAGCTTTTTACGTTCAATCAAATCTTTTATTATTTACACTGATTAAGTTATTCTTGAATGCCTTACTTGGTTATTATACATAATTTTTAGTTCCTACTTTATGAGATAATGGTTTCACTATAACATTTTGCTAGTTCCAATTCACTGACTAGTTGTTCATCACAAAATCTCTAGAAGCACAGTGCCTAAAAACCTGAAATTCGATGGCGCTAAAGGATTTTCGTCAATACCATATCCAACCGCGAAAAACAGCGCAAGTAAAACACATTATTTATCTTAAACCAAATAATACACCTACTAAACTCGAAATTTGTATACCTTATATACTTCTTAGGTTTTACGTTCCCGGGTAGGTAAGGGGGTTTAACAATAATTTACAGAGAAAATAGCATTTTATTTTTCCTATCCATACATACAGTACACATTAACCCTTCAACTGCTGATCATTTTTTCCCAGTCCAAATTAGGTGTCACAGACATAGACATAAGGTTTTTTTTTACATAAGTTTTTCAAACACAAACCATGATGTATTATATATCAGTGTTTAGAGAAATAAGCATAGAATAATAAAAAAATATTAAAAATTAACTTATTCCTTATCAGTTGATGTCTTTTCCATGTTTATGTAACAATTTTTTCTTTCGTAAATATAAAAACTTACTTAGTGATCTCACAGCTCACAGCTCTATTCCATAAAGAGATACATTATTTTTCCTTGTTAGGAAAATATGCCAAATATTGTAATAAAACAAGAAATGTTAATTTTTAGCACTTATTTTTATTCAGGGACACAGAAATTATGAAAAACTATCATGTTGCGCTATGTATAAAACGGGACTTTTTATGGAAAAACACATGTTCAATAAAAATAAAAAACACTAAAAAATAGAACACTTCAAGAAATGAAGTTTCATCTGTGAATATTTGATAGATTACTTTATTATGAGTAGAACTATGTAAGATTTGTGTCATTCAGCTGATATTTGACGATTTTGTGGCAGATTTAGTAAGCCGTGTTTAATGCTATCGCGATCGCGATAATAGCACTGTAAACACACCCAAACCTATCGCGATCGCGATAATCAGCAGTTGGAGGGTTAACCAAATAACCGCGAAATCTACGGAACCAAAATGCGCATATACCTGAAATTTGGTAATAATAAACAATATCTTATTTAGAGTATACAATATATTTATTATGCTGTTTGCATTTTGCTTCACTGTGGTGGTTGGCCACTAGTAAGTATTGATATAGGCCTAATAAACATCAGCTGTTCTTTCATCAGCTGCTGCCTGATTGGAACTTAACTTGTTCGGGGATTATTATAGGTCTAATACGAATTGCCATAATTGCATTTCAACATCATAAAATGTAACCTATTAAAAGCTGATATTAATGTTTTTTTTTATCTGAAAACAGAGTAAAATGTAATTAAAATGTTCATTGTGATTTTTTACTTCAAATATAGGGAAATCTAGTGTTTAATTTGAGCATATATTAAACATATATTAAATTGCCTATGTCATTTGAGAGATCGCCGACCTCCTCAGAGCGTCGAAATTCTATATCAGGGCAAAAATGGCAATCACCTTAATGATTTACATGTAACGATTCTCTGCCCTTAATATACAATAACTACCTATTTGAAGCAACCTCAGGGGCGGATTTAAATGGGGGCGGCCGCCCCCCTCCCCCATTGGCAAGATGAAGTGTGAATATTTATACAGTAATCTTCCACTAAATAAATTACGGTATAAACATTTTTCTCATTTTGATTTTATAAATGCAATCAGACATTATGATTTTGTAAATTTAAATAAAACATTCCAGATATATAACGCCGTAACAACGCCCCGCACTCCCCTCGTCAATTGTCTCTCTTGTTTATATATCAATTGATCAAAACAATGCTCAAATGCCTTCTTACACTTCCAGTCAGCATTGCCAGCGCTGTTAGGTCTTTTTCAAGTCTTCGTTTGTTGAAAAAATACTTAAGATCTAGATGTGGTGAGAAAAGGGTTAATGGACTTGCCTTGATGTTCATACACCGAGAAGTTCGTCTAGACGTCTAGCCACGAAAAAGTTATTGACAGATTTGAAAAACTTAATTCCAAGAGAAAGGCTGAGCTTATCTTGTAAATATTTTCTGTGTTTGACAGTTGTAATAAATAAATATTAATAATTAATTGAAAAAGCTGTACCAATTTTTATTATAATACCTAACGTGTTCACAAATTTAATGTAATTGATTACATTTTTGTAGGTCTATTGACCTTTGACCATAACCCGAAACAACTTTTATATGACATTTAGGCTATTATATATAAAAAATGTAATATTTAAATTACATTACTTCCGTATGTTATTATTTTCCTAGTAATATTGACAATAATTATATATTTTTTTAGTTCATTCTTTCTATTAGAGTGCGTGTTTTTATTTCAAAATTCGCTCATCTCACGTTAACTTGAATTTTTTTATAATTTCCATTGGAAAAATGCTTAACGTTGTTAAAAAATGTTATAGTTTTAGTCACTTGTGTATGAAACAACATTGCAGTTTTAGAGCACAGATTTTCATTTTTTGACTCCTAACTATTCAAAATTTTCCCCATCCCCTGTACCTGGGGGGTATTCCATACCCCCCAGAAGTATCCCCTCCCAAAGTGCTTCACCACCCTCCAAGATATAGCCTTAAATCCGCCCCTGATCAACTCCTATAAAAGCGAGTGTACTAGCGTCGTACGTACGCACGTGAGTAATAATAATATAACAGCTGATTTCAACCATCATCTGTAACCCAGTGTAGATTATAGTTTGGGGTTATTTTTACAACTTCAATCGTTATAATTTCTTGTGAAGTTAATTTTTTTTAAATATGAGTTGTAGAACTAATGAATACTATTAATATACGTTACAATATTTGCTTTGAGGTTATAAACTATATATAAATACAACCTTTTATCATCAATATATTTGTTTATACAAATTTAAAGAAGAAATTTGTTACCTATTCGTTTAACAGCTGATTTCACCCATCATCTGTAATACTTAAACAAACCCAGTGTAGATTATAGTTTGGGGTTATGTTTAGGTAGGCCTAGATAAGTAGGCCTTAATGTTGTTTGTAAATATTTTCTTTTTTAAATTGTTGATTTCTAATGTGTATTTAATTAATCAGCCTGTGATTTTTCACGGGGGTTTACTAGTTCAATAATATAAAAACTTTAAAAAACGGTTAACACGTTCACTGCTAAGGACGCACATGTGAGCTTGACACTGAACACTCTGAGAAGCGGCCGATGCACAGTGCATTACGTGCTTCGCACGTCAATCCCCGTATTGGGAGAATGTTCAATACACAGAGCATTGCGTGCTTCACACGCCAATTTTAAGCATGTATGCTATGGACGCATATGTGCGTCCGCTTTAAAATATTAGTAATTTAGTAGAAAGGTTAAAAACTAAGATAATTTCTACTCATTTAGGCTATAAATCTATATAAATAAATGTGCGTTTGTTCAAAATCAATAGGGCCTAATCTTCAAAAGTTCTTCACCGATTGCTTTGAAATTTTGACATAACAATGCATTTGAATCCACGAGTGTTTTTATATACTTTTTGAAAAACTAAAGCATCTAATGAACATAAAATCAACAAAAAATATACTCAATATTTAACATGTAAGCGCCATTACATTTATGTTTATTGACTGTAATAACAACAACAGTCAGCTGTTTCCTATAAAAAAGGTAAAATTTGTTTGTTTGTATGTAGGGGGTAACCTCTGGAACTACTGAATCGATTGAAAAAATAGTTTTACTAATAAAAAGCTACACTATCCCTGAGTTGCATAGGCTAGAATTCATATTGATAAAAACATTTTTTATTTCAATATTTGTAAATTTAATCGGAATAGGCCTAAATTCACAGAATCAAGTTGGACGTTAAACCCATAGGCATACCGTCTAACAGCTGTAATACCAATAAATAAGCAACATTATGAAAAACTAAAAAACGACAATTAAAAAATGAAACTTATATCATTCAAAGATGTGCACAAAAACATAAATTATGTGTGTATGTTGCCGTTAAGACAGGTATAATAAAATGAAACATAATTTTAGGTTAGGCCTAGGACTGATGAACCAACTTCTTGAATGTATTTACATTCATTACCATAGCAACCAATCAGTGGCGCACCGAGGATTTGGCTTTGGGGGGGACTAAGCTCAGGTCAGAATATATATATATATATTCAACAAACCCTAAACGGATGAAAGTTTTTTAACCTATCACAAAGTCTGAAACATTATATATATTTTTAAAGTGAATGGGAATGGACTTGAGTCAAATAATAGTGCAATATAAACATTCTTTTCGCAAGATCACCCCGCACTGACCTTGAGTGACGGTCTAGCCAGCACCCCAGCGCGCTGCCTTTTAGACCCACGTTATACGAGCGCGGATAGCGCCGCGTTTTCAACGTCGCGTTAATGTCAGTTAATTGGGTAAATGGAACTACTGTGGGCCATGTTATACGAACGCTATCAACGCTAGAGAATTTAAGTTAACTGGGCGTTGAGCGTTGCCAACGCGGATTAACGCGGGTGCAATTAACGTCGAACAAAGTTACATGGAGCGCAGCTACCAGAGAGGCTACAGTAGAATAACTACTAGAAAGTAGTTTTTTTTATTTCAAAGTGATTATTGTGTACTTCAAAATGTACACGAGCGAGCCGAGTCGACACGGATGGAGTCGACTTTTTCTACGCTCTGACAGCATACCGGATCGGGTCGATTCGGCTCCGCTCCACGGGGGTTGGGTATAGATACAGCCACAGGTCAAAACCAGAAAGAACGTTTGATCTCTTCCACTGTTCGTCCATGATAATTTTGCAATTCATGGAAGTTGTTACAGTAGTTGTGGTGGGTTGGACACATGTCGGAATGGTGCGGGTCTGTTAGATTTATCCACTGCTACGGATTTCCGCGACGGACCGGGTCGGCTCGACTAAGCTCAGCTCGTGTAAGTAAAGCTGAAGCTTGATACACGATTTGAAAGCACTGGGTGTGTACCACACCGTCTAGCCCTCCTGATACACAATTCCTCATATGCTTCTATTATTTGTAAAACGCCTAGACAGAATAACTGAATGGTTTCCATTTTGGAAGTGAAGGACGCAACATTGACAAAGCTTCAAAAACGCTGTGTATAACACAGGACTCGAATCACCAACGTCGCGCTTTCAATATCCCGATAACTTGGGAATTTAACGCCCGGTTTTTGAGCATTATCAACGCGGCGCTAATCAGCGCTCGCATACCGTCAACTCATGAACCGGACCACCGAGACTCAAACATCACTGTAAAAAAATCATAATTGCGTAGGGTAAGAATCATATTTATTTCAAAAAGAACGATTATTTTTTCGTGGTCACATCACAAAATTAATCATAAATAATGTAATTTTTAATTTAATATCGACTATGTATTCCAAGATCGATTAGTTTAAAATACAATCCACATTACTAAAAAGACCTTCTAGGGGGGGGGGGGGGGGGGGGGGACAGGTCCCGTCCGCCCACCCCCGTCGGTGCGCCACTGCAACCAATTGAATAACATAACAGATAAAACAGTTGATTCGGATGTCCAGCTTAAGCATCGCGCGCACTGATCATGCACAGCACAGCCCTGCACCAACCCGCATCAATCAACAATCCAGCAGACTTCCGCCCACTTGTCAAGCACTAACCAGCACAGCAGTTTATATTTGCTGGTCTGCGCGCGCATCTCCCCAACAAATAGTACGTTTTTTGCCTTTGGAATTCTTGTGAAAAGATTTCGATTATATCGAAAAGCGATGCAGGTAAAACACCTTAGCACTTGGACGTCATTGTTCGCGCCACTTGTTGCCTACATAATTTCCTTCAATTGGATTCTTATTACTGGTTGTCTGATGATGAACGAAATGAAGAATCACAGATATTACAAGACCTCGCTGGTGTTGGAGGACACCCGACAGATGTAGCAATACACAACAGAGAAACATTTTGTGAATATTTCAACTCTCTTGAGGGGTCAGTTCATTGGCAAATGGAAATGGTGAGAAGAGGGAACAAATAAACTAAACTTTTAAAATAAAAGTTGTTTTTAACAATAAAGTCTGTTAAAAATAAAATGTTGCTGTTGTTAACACCGATCAAATTTGTAACATTGTTATTTTACTAATTCATCCAAAATTATCAGTTTGGTGTATTAATTGAAGGCTGTACATTTTAAAATAAATGTAACCGTGGCAGGTTTTTGGATGGGTGACTGCTTCGGATTTGAGATACGGTACTGTAATTTAATATTTTTTGAACGTATTTTTCAACAGACGTATAAATAAAGAATTTATACTTATTTTGTGTAAATTTCAAGTGAATACGTTAAATAATTTAGAAGATATATAACACAATGTAACACTTGTAACAAATTTTCATAATAGTTGTTACATTGTATCAGAAAAACGAAAATAACTTGTGAAGTATACGTTCAATCTTAAATATTGAAACAAATTTCAATTCCTTATAACATTCTCTATAAACTATCATATTCATTATATCATACACAATTTGATATAATAACAAAAAGTACAAAATAAAACACATTATTTTTCTTAAAATATAGAACTCTGTATAAGTAATTTTTATAGGCCTAATCAATAAAGGTATTAAAATTTTATTTAAAACTTTGATTTTTTAGTATTTTTATTATAGATATGTTATTTATATGTTGTTTAAATTTTATTAAAATCGGTTGAATATTTTTAGAAATATTCAATTTTGACTCTGAAGACATGTAACCTTTTGATTTCAAAACAATATATAAAAATTATGTTACATTGTCTATACTAATATTATAAAGAGGTAAAGTTTGTTTGTTTGTTTGTGTGTTTGTTTGTTTGTTTGTATGTAGGGGGTAATCTCTGGCTCTACTGAACCGATTGAATAAATAGTTTTACTAATAAAAAGCTACACTATCCCTGAGTAACATAGGCTATAATTAATTTCGGTAAAAAAACTTTTTTTATTTCAATATATTTGTAAATTTAGTCGGGAAAAAATCTTAGGTTAGGTTTAGAATGATAAATCAACAAATGTATTTACATTTAATACCATAGCAACCAATTGAATAAAATAACAGATAACATAGCTGCTTTAATATTTCCATTAACAGCTGATTGCAAAATTTGAAGCAATTATTTTTGTATTTCCACCTTTTAGGTTAGGGTTTTAAAGTGTAAACCTGAGCCTTGCTGGTTCTTTTAACCATTATTAACTGCTGTTATAAAATATAAGAAATAATTTGGTTTGAACATTTAACAATATTTACCATCTTAGTTTTGAGGTTATTATTAATACTACACCTTTATTATAAATAAAACATAACATATGTTTTTAGAAGGTACCGTTGGGGGTTGGCATGCGGAGCACGCAGGGGTCTCCCCTAGTAATAGATAAATGCCGCTATCATTTTTGAAATATACGTTCAATCTTAAATATTGAACACATTTTGAATTCCTCATAAAATTCTCTATAAATTATCACATTTATAATTACACACACACTCATATATAAATAAGAAAACGTTATTTAGAATTTTTGTATAAAATATTCATATCACAAAATTGTTGCGTAACATGTTTACTAATAAAATTTTTAAAAGGGTTTAAAAATTGATGTAAGACTATAAATATCTGATATTTTATAGAGAACTTCATCGTGAGTTCAAATCTGTTTTAATATTAAAAATCCATCAAATAGTTAAAATAATAAAGGCAATTATCTAACACAAAGTACAAACGATGATGCAAAGTCAAAATCGGTCCAAAAAATTATAAATGATTAAAAAAATGTTTACTTTTAATACTTATTAGATCCCTACAATCTAACTTAAAAATTGAAAATCTTTATACCTGTCTTTCCTTCAAACTGAGTAGCAATATATTCCCACAACACATTTTTAATGTGCTGGTTGGTTACTTAATCGGGGTTACTTTGGTTACACAAGGCCGGTGACTATTGAACTAATAAAATAAGTTTTGCATCATCCATCGCGACAACAAAACAAACAGAAGGGAACACAGTTGAATCTAAGCGCCCTTTTTTTACTGACTATTGTCTATTGAGCCGAACTTTGCCGATAGTCGACGAAGGGATCCGAACGTCTTCTATTTGCTGGAGGCTGCATGAAGAGGTAGCGCACTTGACCAGCACAGCACAGACCAGCCATGCCCTGCACAGCCCAGCAAGTTCCGAATTCTTCTCCGAGCTTCAGCTTCCAGCATGCTGGTTGCTGTTGTTGCTGGTTCGTGCTGTTGCAGGACAAGTGGGCGCTACTACATTGAAATACATGGCAACAATCAGATTTTGGTTTTTGCATGGCATGGCTTGGCATGGAATGTCATGGCTGTGCAGGACAAGTGTGCGCGATGCTTTAGTACAAAATAATATTTTAAGTTAGGCCTAGACTGAACCAACACATGTTTCAACACACACAAACCAATACAAAATTGCGTTAAGGAATTTAAAAATAAGAAAAACTATACTACATCCTAATTAAAAATAAATAAGACATAATATTATAATTAATTTTAATAGTATTCCTATTTATTAATAATACACGGTAATTGATAATGAGTAACCAATATTAACAGCTGATTTCAAAATATGAAACAATTATTTGTATGTCTAACTTTTGGTTAGGTTTTTGATTAAGTGTAGACCTGAGCCTTACTGGTTCTTTTAACCTTTATTATAACTGCTGTTATACAAAATAGTAAATACTGTAATTTGATTTGAACATTTAACATTATTTACCATCTTAGTTTTGAAGTTATTATTAATCCTACACCTTTATTATAAATAAAACATAAAATATAAAATGTAAAACATAAAGTTCCATCGGGGGGTTGGCGTGTGGATCACGCAGGGGTCTCCTCTAGTATAAAATATAAAACGTCAGCTCCTAGCATAGGAAATACGAAATTTGCGTAGTTGTGAATGTGTTAAGGGTGAGGTAAACATCCACTTGTTCGTTTGAAGGATAAGTAACATTAGGTAGCCGTTTGAGAAAATGTTTTTTTCTCCACTTACGCTCTTTCCCTACACCCCCGGCCCATCGCGACAGGGCGAGGCCAAGTTGAAAATGAATAGTCCACCACCCTTGTCGCCTGAAAGAGGGGGGGACCTTGCATCAAATCCGGAAGTTTTTATTTTTTGCTGAGTTGTAAATGATGTTGGTCCAATGAATAATCCAAGTATTAGACCTCGAGTGGCGAGCGCAACATAAAAAATAACAAAAACCGTTAAAAATTTCAAGCTTTCTTTAGTCTTTGGTGATTTAACACTGAAGGACTAGTTTTATAGTAATAAGTACTTTAGACGATTTTAAAGTAAACAGATTTTTTTTTAAATGTGAGACCAAATAGTTTCCGAACTACAGTTTTTCAAAATGTATCGTTTTTCCTTTTTTTTTGTTATCATACTGGGGAATTTCTTACAATACTTTTTTGTTCTGTGGGATTTTTGACCCTGTAAGCCTATTTTATTCAGGAAACGACTCCTCCCTCCTCCAATATTCCAATGGACACTGAAGAGGTTATAGGCACCCACAGATGAAGCATCCCCTACATTTGTCATATTTCTTATTAGTAGCTCTGTTATTTGTGTTATAACCTTTGTGTTTATACCTACATTATAATGCAATTTGAATTGCAATTTTAAGAAGATAAGAAGAAGCGAATGTAGGAGGATTTCAAATAAGTACAGTACATACCGTAACCAACCTCCTATGCCTATTTTTTCGGTAGTAGAAGTAGGCTGCCGAACCACATTATAATAGCTACCGACCTGGAGGCGCCTCGAGTCATCTTTATTGTTCCGTTTTAGACAGCTGCGGGTTGAGTGACCGTCCCCTATATCTCCTTACCACTCCCTCCCTCTCAAGACCAGGCCCTTCGTGTTTTCTATTTAAGGAGAGTTTAAGTGAAAGTGAAGTAGTGTTAGTGAACTGGTTGGGAGTCAAACTGACCCTCTCACCTGAGGGTGGATATCCATCTCTCAAGGCCTCAGACCCAAGGTGATGGCCCTCTGGTCTCTACGCAGGTCCATAACACATTTTGTGGACGATTTCGCGCAACTGCAAGAGGGATTGTCTGTGCGAACCCGTGCAGCTGAAGGAAGACAAGGCAGAAGTGCTCTTTAGTGTGCAGCTATTGCAAAGGGGTCTCATACGACAGTGGGTCAGACATTGAACTTACTTGAGGTAGATTCCAGCTTTTAAGAAAGTAACGATATCAAAGTGCTGGAGAATTTATTGTGGATAGATCTCTCAAAAGACATCGACGATCCTGCTGTAAGTGTTTTTAGTGGAGAAAAGGAAGATGCTCAACCAAATGTTTCTGGTCTCAAATTGTAGAAAATATTGTCTACTTTTAAAACGTTTGAAGTAATTATTATCGTAAAACTAGTTCTTTAGGGTTAAAATCGGCCAAAACTGAAGAAAGGGCGAGTATTTAGTTTTTTTTTATTTTACAATGTTGTATTCAGCGCTTGAGGTTAAAAAACTTAGATTATTATTTGGTCAACATTATAAACAAATCAGAACTATTGGATTTGACGCAAGGTTTTATGTAGGTATATCAATGGTTACTGGACTATAATGTTTTAGTTTTATACACTATAGGCGATGATAACCACCTAGGTTTTTCGCCTTTAAATAAATAAAAAAAAATGTATACACTATAATATAAATTTATATACGTACCGTACGTTAGGCTGAAATTAACGTTTTTGGAGTAAAAAATTTAATTTTGTCATTTATTAATAATTCATTCGTGTTAATAGAACAATGCTATCATTACCACTAAAACATAGTATACTTAAAAGTGTGAAATCATTTTATATATCACTTTTTGATTATTGTATTGCTAGTGAACTAGAATGAACGAATCCACGCCATAATTCACCGCATAGAAGTTGAAATAGTAATGAATTTAAGTGATAGGATCTTTAATATATAAAATACTAGCTGACCCGGCAATGCTTTGCTATTGCTTAATTTGAAACTATGAAAGCCTGTAATTCGTATCCCTGAGGGCCGATGTAAATTATAATGGGATTCTGCTCATTGCTTGATTTACCTAACCTAAAATTATATTCATTTTTTGATCCAAATCAGTTGTTGATCAAAATCAGCTGTTGATCAAAATCAGCTGTTTTAAGCTTTTCATACGAACAGCTGTTTTTGTGCCCCTGATAAAATCAAAAGAAATCTTTCTTCTTCTTCCTTAAGATTGACCTTCCATAAGATTAACATTGAAACTTTGAGGGCCACTGGGGCGTAGCCCTAATGTCCTAGGACTTCGGTAAATGACCTAAAACCTTCCCAGGGTTAACCTGTGTTACTATGCAAAATTTCAAAGCAATCGGATGGACGGTTTGGTAACGCATAAAGGACAAACATACAAACGTACATACATTGAATTTTATATATATAGATGTATATCTCAAAATACTCTATTTTTTATCAACATCACGGTTGAAAAATATCATCACCTCTTTCATGACAATAGTTGTTATGATAATATATTTTGATACCAAAATAACAAAGAGCGTTTCTAATGAATTAAATTATCAAAACATATAATATTTGGTAGAAACACTAATTATTATCGCCTTGCCTACGGTTTCGCTAGGTATAACCAAACGATGTTGTATATTTATTATATTTTAGTGAAATCATTCAAATTGTTTTCACCTTCAACCTCAAGGAGTTTTGATCAATTTAGTGTTAAACTAAACGCCAACACTCTTCTCGATTCTGTGAAATGGGTTGAAATATGTCAACAATTTAATACAATATTAAATTTAATTATAATTTATACTAATTAAGTCATTCAACTTGTAATTAAGATTATAATATATTTATAAAACAGTTATAATAATATAAACTGGCTGTAAGTAATGTCTTCAAGTTGTGCACAGGTCAATTTTAATTAAACTTCCGCAGTTTCTGTCTATCCGGCCTTACGTCAACAGCTGTATCAATATGTCATTGGGCCTGTGTGGTTGTATTTATATGTAATGAATATTTTATTATACTATGGATTAGTTTAATGTTTAGGAATAATGTCTATAATAGATAGGCGTCCTACACCTATGTCCAGATCAAGCGAATACGGATATATTCCTTCAGGACACGATGGGGGTGTAAGTTATAATTTTTTACTTACCTAGGCCTATATTCCACAATTTGTCATGAATTATTGCTAATTTCATAATAAAATATTTGAATTTACTTTGACATTTTCATGGCTACATTATGTATAGTTTGAGGATTATCGACATCAGTATATTTTATGAATATATTTATCCTTTATACAAAATTCAATATTTTAAGAATGATAATATAACCTTATTTTAATGATTGTATTTGACCTAGACTAAGATGATCACAACATGTTTAGACTAGGTGGCCTACATTACTCACATTAAGATTTGTCTCTGACTTTTTCATTAACTTATGAAAATGTATACTTCTAAATGTAAACTGATTTCTGATCTGTCATTTTGGCAATTGTTTTTCTTGACTATGGTTACAGCTTACTTGGGATAGGTTAGATATTTTGTCAGCCTATGCATTAATAATTTGACAGATTTCACAATAGTTTATACAATTTGCGCCTTTTAATTTATTTCCATATAAGTAGGCCTATACGAACTTAAAAGCTTTAAAAAACACACTAAAGAATGAATAAAAGTATTGAAAAATTAATCTGTGAAAGCGTTTAAAACATTAGTGGGTTGGCCATAGCGTATAAACACATCAATCTTTACGGGTGTGGCTAAAATGTGGAACGAGGGACTGGTGTACATTGTCAAATATCGGCTTAACTTTACTATTCGACTCTAGCCTAATATTTTTGCAGACAACGATGTTGTTTTCATTCTACTGTTAAATGTTGAATACAGGTAAATATACTGTGACTAAATAGGTTAGGTTAAAATCTTTTAGGTATTTTTTTATTATTATTTTTGCATTTCCGTTAGCTCTAGGTTAGCCTAGAATCGAATAGTAAAGTTGCACCCAAATATGTACAAAAAAAGACTCTAAATTTATTTAGGAATAGAAGAGAAATATTAACTTAAGTCTAATGAAAAAGACCTGCCGCTTGAATCATGGGAAATTTACATCTTCTTGCTTTAGGATTGGTTGTAGCCTCCCGCGTGACTTCTTAGATTCTCATTACTATATAGTAATTCATAAAGGCTTCCCAGAACGTAGTACCGGTACTTAGTCAAAGTAACACTTTATTTATATTTAGATTATAATTATTGGTGATATTATTTGATTTGCATACGCCAATATTATTATTTTAACTAATTATTTACTATACCGCGTATAACGAAATAGCTCGGGTGATGGGTCTAAAGGTATTTGCATTTACATAATGTATCAAGTTTGATATTAATGTAATCCTCTAACTATCGGTTAATTTGAATTCATAATTTAGAATTTCCTTATAATTTGACTTTACTACATTACATTATATTCTGGCCTTAGAGATATATTTACATTTTGGTTTATTATTATAGGTTGTACAGACTTCGAATTCTCCTATTTCTTTTGACTTCTGTTGACAACATGGCCGATGTTCTGTTATCATATGTCTGATACATTAGTTTGTAATTGTAAAATGTTTCTATCAGAGTTTGAATAATTAACTAAAGAATGATTAAATAAATATGTGAATCATGCGTTTGATTGATGCTTTGTATAGTGGTTATGCTAAAAGTTAAATAGTTAATTTGGATAAGTCTGCTTTGGCTAGATTTCGTTTTCTAAAAATAGGTTTTAACGTTATAATTCAGTTTAGTTAGGCCCAGGTTCAGTGATACATTTTACATTGATTTAGTTGCTTTGGTATTTTAATCTTGATATGCTACGGTTACTTTTAATATTTGGAAAGGTTTATTTCTGCTTCTACGCTTATGCCTTATTGGGTTGGTTCATCAGCTGTTCTAGCTACGGTTACGTGTTTTGTTTACATTTTAGGTCAATGAACTTTGGCCTAGTGTGTGTTGAGATAATTTACATCGGCTATTAAAATTTCATTAGATGTAAATTGAAACGTTATATTACTCCAAATTATAAATGAAAATTGCTGAATGTTTACCGTAATCAAATTGAAAACCTTAACTGTAGTATATTTTGCGCATACATTTTTAATTGTATTTGATTGTGTACAAAAATTTTAATTATTAAATCACGTTTTGTATACTTAATGAAGTACATACAAAAGTCTAAAATAATTGATTTCTAAAGACTGTTTAAATCTAATGTTAAGCGAGTTTCTCACAAAAATTTTAATGAATACTGTTCAGATGAGGTTTGATCATTGGTTGTAGGCTAGAGTAACTAAGTTGCAACACATTGTGATAGGTTATGTTATGCAAGGTCCAACCTTGTTAGGTTATTAGTCATTTTCAGGATAAGAAGTAAACTTTGTGGCTCTTTAATCTACTATGTAATGTGATTCATATTGTGTTAGATGAATTGTTTTTGTCATCTTAGCCTATTTGTAATTTCTTATTATTTTTTTGTGTGTAGCTTACGTACTACTTATTATGAAAGAAAATTATAAAGTACGCATATGCTTGTATGATATAGTTGTAATTTTAGTTTTCTCAAAGTTAGTGTTATTAGTTTATTTAACCCTAGGATAGCCTACTAGTCCTGCCTTTTAAGTAATTTTTACAAAGAATTATTTAAAACAAGTTTTAAAAAAAGTATTATATTTTCAAAAATATAATAGATTACAAAAACTATGAGGTGTTACACTTTACAAGAAAAAACATAGCGGATTCAAAGTTTTGTCAAACAATTATGAATAGTAAAATATGTTTGTTATTCATGCGTTATTTTTACTTAGAGAGCCGGCATGTCCGTTGTATGGTCTTCACTACCAGTGTATAATTTATTCCCACCATGGTTAGTATTATAATTAAATATATTTAGTAAAATTGTTGTTGGTATTAACATCATTTTGGTAAAACTTTTGGGCGGGTGACAGTTCGGAACCTTTGGCTAGCGAGTCGAACTCGTAGGCCTACTTCTCTGTTTATTTTATGTTAGGTTTGTTATTTCATCGTCAAAGGAACCATACTTCTTTTATAAATAATTCAACATTTGTAAATGACTGAATAGCCGAAATGTCATGAAATACTATTCTGTTTTCTTTATAATAGACAACTATTGACAACACGATGGTGAAACTAAGATTTCATACAAATTATTTTTGGGTAAAGAATCAGAACAGGGTTCCTACGTTCAGGGGAGGTCAGGAAAATAAAAAGTAGTCGGGGAAAGTCAGCTAACCTATAAGAAAGCCAGGGAAAATTGTTTTATATCATTGAGGTCTCGATGTTGCGAAAACTGACTGGTCTTTCTTTGTTCTAGCTTGCCGTAACGCAGGCTGTTGAAGCCGTTTTCTTTTTCATTGTAACTTCTCCTGTAGTATGTTAAAAGTCTATAAAATACTTTTAAAAAGTAGCTATAAAAAATTTGTTAATTTTTATGTTACTAAATGAAGTGGTTCTTAAAATTTGTGACTTTATTTTTAAATAAAATGATATTTATGATGATAATCTTTATTAGCGAATTTCCATAGGAAAAATGAGCTATTGCAGTGGCCCTTATGGTAAGACCCAAGGTCGGGAGTAGCAAATGAGCACCGATCATGGTCCCCAGAACACGTTTTGGGGTGTCATTAAAAATATATATATATGTGTTCGCACTCTAGCGGCCGCATTTCAAGTCCGATATGGTTCAAATTTGGTACACATGTTGGTTGTCTACGTCGCTCGGACAAGTTCGTTAGCCAAAAAAATCCAACAATCGGAATCACGTTTTTTGACGGAAAGTAACTATTTTTTTTAGCTATTTCCTAAGAGAATGAATTTGTTTTTTCTACAAATATAAATGTTGTAAAAGTATATTTACAAGATTTTTTAAGATTTGTTTTTGAAATCTTAAAACCCGACAAACCCGTTATGATTTGAATCACGATCTTTCAACTGTAGTTATTTAATAATGGTTAATAAATAATAATAATAATTTGACCACGCAGCTGAACCGCTGACGTGAGTTGAGCAAATTTCCAAAATTAAGTTTATAGGCCTATGTTTTAGGGTTTCAACCAACAATTTGGGAAATAGGTCTATTCGCGACGGCGCTGAATAGCTGCAAAATGTGTAACACTTATGTCCATGTCACAGAGAAATTAATAAAATAAGATAT
>JAGFPH010002177.1:104279-122160 GCA_018207615.1 Philaenus spumarius
GTAAAGTGTTCGTCAAATATAATAAACAAATTTTTAAATGAATATATTTACTTAAATAAGATTCCATAATATATTCTTGTATTTTGTAAAGTTTTAATAAAAAAAAGTAAAACTGCACTCCGTATTACCCCATAGAAATTTAAAAAACTTTAAATTATTGTCTAGTTTCAACTAACCTTAAACAATATGTTTTGCGCATAGTTAACATGTTCAAGTTATATTAAATAAGTAGTTCTGGTGTTAAAACGTTTATCAATTTCTTTAACTACTGTGATGTTTAAGTAGGGTTAAAAGAAAATATTTGGTGGATGTGAGATCACAGCTGTAGACTGGTCTATTAACCCTCCAAGTGCTGACTATATTGCTCTTTAGTGCTAAGGGTTTTTTGGTTCCATGCATGCTTATTAACTAAAATCATTATAAAATACTCACTAACAGTAAAGTAAGACTTATTATACATAATTTTAATCACAATTACATGCTCTTTACAGTAAATAGCTTTAACAGGCTTACCTTATAATTGTTATCCTTTTTTTTGTGGACCAAAGTAGAAATTAAAAAATAAAATTTGTGTTCTAAAATCACTTACTCAAAATATGTAAAAAAAGTAATGTAGAAAATCCAATATAGCCAAAAGTTGAACAATTTTATGATGAATAAAAATATACATAACACTCTACTGCTTTGCTGTAAAAAAAACTTTTTGTCGATTACAAAAAAAAACTCTGTTTTTTATAAAAAAATGGTTTTTTGCACAAAGAAGAAAAACTTGCCTCTAAAGATATAAAAGTACTGTCTAAGCCCAATATTTATGGTTTTAATTTGTTATACAGGAATAACACACACATTATATACAAGAAAAAAAAGGAGAAAAAATATTTACGGTTCAAAGTCTCTAAAAGTCACTATTTTCTAACGCACCTCTAATAGCACTTGAATTGCTAAGTTCACTCATAACTACTTCAAAAATGAATAAACATTTACAAAAACAAATAAAAATAAACTGATCTAAACTGAAACTAAAAATGAATAAAAACTAGTGGATAAACAAACAAAAGCGTCTACCTAAGTGTACTACACGACTAGATAGTTGATTTGACAAATCTGCCGAAGGTTTGTTTGAGTCGATATCGCTATGAAACTCTAAATTATAATAAAGTGACTCTTTCCAAACACAACCATACATAGAAGTATCCGATTGTATTAAAAATAGCGGCGTCGTACACATTCATACTTGTTCTTACAACTATGGAATTTTACTATGAAGGCCTAACAATAGTAAATTTCTCATTTCACTCTTAAAATGCTAAAAAACCAACCAGCATATATGTTTACAAATTTAAAATTTCTAAATTTATCAAATATGTTTATATTTTTGCGCTATTAACCTCAGCAGTATTTTGAAGCGGCCTAGCGAAAGTGGCATGGCAGTTAAATGGTTAAAATAATACATCTTTAATGTATTTTATCACAATCAATAATCAAAGCATAAAGTAAATTCTTTTTTTTTTATTTCAGTGATCCGTACGTGAGAATAGACTTAAACACAATCAATGGCGATGAGACCGTTGATTCTGTACTTACCAAGACCAAGAAAAGGGTGAGTAATGTTATGTTTTTAAAATTTGAGTGGCAGTGGAATACAATTTTGAACTGGTCGCCGCAAAGACCATGGCGCTAACCTTCCTATAGCTATTGTATGGTCAATAGCTATACTTTGTGACCATACTAAGCTGTTGTTTAAAATAGAAGTACGATACTTCCCTTGTTCTGTCATCGACTCCAGAAAAACCATTACTGGAGTTTCTGCTTACCTTCTGCGGTTTTAAAAAGATGTAATGTGCAAAATAACAGATTATTTTAAGTTAAAAAAATAAAACATATAAATTCATAGTACTCCTTGTCCATTATTCATTGCATTAGCACTTCATTTATTTAAATTGGTTATCAATCAAAGGCAGACCACTATACAAGAACTTTCTAATACTTGTTTGTATATCAAGGAAAATCTTTTAAATAAACTTTTAAATGTCTAAAACAGTTTAAATATAACAAATTTAATATTCTATCCGTCAAAAACTTTTTCTATATCCTGTCCATAGACTTAAATTTTTTGAACGCGGAATTTATTACTCTGGTATAAAGTTGTTTTTAATACACTTCCAGTAAATATTAAAAACTTAAGTTCTATCCATAGTTTCAAGAGTTCGCTCAGGTGCTACCTCCTAGAAAATGAGATGTCAAGAAGGGCTTATTTGTTTTTAAAATCTTATATTCAATAATTATAATATATAAACTGTATTAACTGTGTTTTTTATTTTTATGTAAATTTATGTGTGATTTTGTGTATATAATGTTTTTTGTATTATTATTATTTTGTACTTTTACTTTCTCACTATACTATAGTATAGAGAAAGTATAGTGATCGCAATAAAAATCGATGTTGAGATTTTTGTGGAATTGTCCGTTTTGGGACCCCCTGAGTCCAAAAAAAAGGTTTTTACAAAATGTCTGTCTGTATGTATGTATACAAAGCTAGAGCGAAAACTATTCGATCGATTTCAAGCCCATATAGATGCTCGAAAAACGGGTTTGAAAACTTTTGAAAAATAACCCCTTTTTTTTCAACTTTTGAAGTTTTGAAAAAACCCAAAAAATCAGTTATTATTGTTTTATAAAAAAACGGCTCTAACAATTTTGATCAAATTTGGATTATTTGTAGCCTTTAATGTACCCTACCATATGTAAAAAACCGCATCTTTCTAAAAATTTTCGTTTAGCTAATAATAATAATAATAATAACTGATATTTGGGGGTTTTTTGGCCATAAAGGGGTTTGTTTTTCAAAAATTTTCAAAACCTTTTTTCGTGCATCTATACAGGCCTAATTTACGTGTTTGGTGCAAATTTGTTCGAAATCGATCGAATAGTTTTATCTCTAGCTAATAATAATAATATTTATTAGTTAATCTCCTAGTTTAAAATCACCTCTCCTACCCCTCCTACAATAATGAAGTCACTGTGAATCTGTTTAATAATTTAAATATGTTTGTGAGAAATTATGTGCCAGTTCCTGGTACCGTTTATTATTTATATAACAATGTAAGTTATTACATGTCACATATTCCAATGGAATAATTCACAGAAAAAGTGATGAAAAGAATAAATAAAAGTGGAATGATCGAAGAAATGATAAACTAGCGGCACATGACAGAACACAGTTGAGTCGGAAGATAGACTGCCACTTCCTCCACTCTAGAAACGCGTTGATGCTATCGCATTACAAATCGACTCGGGAACTTATACGCTTTTACATTCCAACGGCCATTGGAATGCCATGCGTTTGTATCTATTTGTTGCTTTTGTCACCGTACGTATCCAATTGCGTAGTAGAATCAAAATTAGAAATGAGTCAAACCTGTCTGCTTCACAATGTAATGTAGATAATTTAATACAAAATCTAATATTTTATTTTCTATTTGTGGACACACATAAGTTATGTATACAATTGAACTCGGTTTTAACGGCTTCGGCTAATGCGTCAACTCTGACATAGCGTCATTTTTTTCAGGTCCAGTCAAATCGTTATCCATTACATTATTATAAACCACTGTTTTAGCGTCAGTAAATATTTTAACCACTCGTAACGTCATAAATGTACAAAATATCAATGTAAAACTTTGAATTCAGTTTTCTCAGAAATCGAAAAATGTTAGAATTTCCCCTTTCCTTTGATTTCGGGCCGCCTATTTTCTCCCTCCTCCCTCCTCAGACTCAAACCGCGAAATAAACAATCTACGTAATTTTTCACACGTAAAACTTCCCATCAAAGTCGGTAGGGGGGGGGGGGGGCACTACAAGCAACACTGCCAACCCTCCTAAGGAACAATTCACACGGTATGTGATGTCAGTTGTGTGCTGTGTGTAACTAAACCCATGGCCTTGCTGGGAAAGTGTTCCGACAATAGAAAAACACGGCAAGACTCAATCGTATAGTCTAGCGAGATGTTTACGTAGTTGTGATCAGACATTTGTCCCCCCACCCCCACAGTAATGTTGACAGTATAAAATCGTTGCATGTTTTTTTAATACAGTAAGTTAATGTTTTAATACGTACTGTAATTTTAGTGTTTTTAATACAGTTTGTTTACACACTACATGTATTTACTCATTAAAACTTTACACATTAACCAATGTTAACTAATTTATAATTGTGGGTGACCTCAGCTCCAATTATCGGACCCCTACTGTATATTCAAAGAAAAGTACAGTGTTTTTCTTTTTAACAAACGACATGAATAATGTTGCCAATAATAGTAATACTGTATAGATGTTTGTCCTTTCACTCAAGGTAACAAAAATATGATTTCCTGTTATGATCATTATCATCAATATGATCTTTATAACATCACTCGGACGTAGCGTCAACATTTGTTCGGTCCCTTTGATGGCGCTATAACCAAGTTCAACTGTAGAAAGTCTTGTATTACATTATTGTTGTTCGCACACTTGCTGTTTTACAGTGCCTTGCGGAAAACATTTAGACAATGATTTTTGTAGATCGACACTGTTAAGTTGGAGTATGTCATTCAATTTTGAACTACCACCGATCTATAAGGCTACGGTTATGATTTTTGAATTCTGAAGTGCCACAAAAACCCATTTTGATGAATGTCCCGACTGCTTTTTTGATGATAGCCACTCTTAATGCTTTACTAATGCGTTGAACTCAAGCTCATTTCTGTTCTACAGCAATTGATTTATTATTTATTTATCATTTATACAACCATTAATCATGATATAACCTGCAATAGAACTCGATGATAAGATAATAAAAACTCTAGCATACTATAAAATAAATATACAAGTGACTATCACATATATAAGATAAGCAACCATATATTAACATCTACGCAGAGGTGAATTGGGCAGTAGGAGTGTATCGGTGGCTTAACGGTCTAACGGTGGAGATACGTAGCGGCAAGTGGGTTTTTTTTTGTTTGGGAAATTTACATTGGGTCATAGGAATTTTGACGGGCTTAGATGTACCGAACTTAAAAAATCGTTGGATAATGGTTGTTTTAGAATATTAGAAATTGGTTAACCTAATCTAACTAATGGTAAACCTAACCTGACATGTGATATTTTAAATAATTTGACATATTATAATAGTATTTTTCTGGCATTATATATCAAAGCTTTCAGGTACAAAATAATTAACAGTGCTGTCTAAACCTAAGTATGTTTAGCAAAATTCAGGGGTCGCAACAAGTCAGTTTCACCGAGTGTATTAGTTACAAGTGCGAGTTTATTTGTTGAAAAAATGTGATGATACGACCATTTCAGTATCTTTCAATAGACTCTTCTACTCGAGTGACATATTATTGCCTTCAGTAAGGCAGTTTTACATAAATATCCAGTTTTTAATATTATTTTGAATGTTCTTGCTTTAGTATTTTTACTGTATTTGAAACTTCAACTGTTCGTGCAATCCATTTTTAATCTTTATGATTTCTACCTCATAACATTTCTACATCATAGCAAAGCTAGAAAACTGGAAAAATTGTCAAAACAAAATATTTGTACACAGTATACAAAACAACTTGTAAACTACAACAACAATAAGTTTAAATGTTTATGGTCTTGCTGTGTGTGGGTATTTTGCCGCAATGGATCCACTGCTGGTTTTACATTCTTGTTTCGTTACGTTTTTTACTGGTTTCTTCAAAAAGGAGGATCATTTGTTATTCATATAAGGTTGTACGTATTTTGGTTTTGATTTTGTCTTTCTGTATGTGCTAGTATTTTGAAGGAATAAAATAAAATCCAACCTTTTCGCACCCCATAACTCATTATTTTAAATTACATTTTTGAGGATTTTGTATTTACAGTTATTATTTATTGTAGATGTACTAGTTATAATAATATAGTAAAACCCCAATTATCCGAACTAAAGGGGGGGAGAGCGTTTCAGATTACAATTTTTTCGGTTAAGCCATGAACATCTAACACTATAGTTTTGAAGGTAAAACGAATTCAAAAATTTCTATGTAGCCTACAATTATGTTCTTTATTTAAGTTAAAATTGCATTTTTAGGATTAGTGTACACATCAATAATTTACAGTACTTAATAGTATGTAGCATACGAATTACTCATTCAAACTATGTAAACTAATCAAAACAAACAACACAACACGTGGTTTGGAAGTCGACTTGGCGCCTGGAGAGGAAGAAAGAAAGGCAAGTGCTCATGCATCGGTAGAAACATGGCGGCTATGTTTAAAAAAAATCGCTTCACAGGCGCTTGCGATATACAGCGTGCGTCGGCAAAGTCGGTGTTAATTGGTTCTTAGGAGGGGTGGGTGAGTTAGCAGTGTTGCGATAGTGGAACCCCCTCTACCGACTTTGACAGGACAATCCGGAGATTACATTTTTCCACAATTTTAATCTACTTTTAGTGTGTAAAACGTTAAAAATAAAGTTCCAGATCTGTAAGCGTGTAAAAAGAAATACGTAGTTTTGTTTATTTCGTGGTTTGATTCTGAGGAGGGAGAAAATACGCAGCCCTACATCAAAGGAAAGGACGACTTCTAACATTTTTCGAGTTCTGAGAAAACTGAATTTCTAATAGATGTTTAAAGCTGGATTTACACATGTAGTACTCTGCGCGTACTGTACCGCTACCGTGTCGTGATTGTTTCAAATTAAAAATGGTCTAACCTATTTGAATTCCTTGTACAGACTGTTCTCAATTTACACATGTAGGACTGTGCGCGTACTGTGCTCAGACTGTTCTCCCTTCGACTGCTTCTAAAACGATTCTTCAAGGTCATGACAGACGACAGTCCGACACGGTCGGCGCACAGTACCCCACAGTCTAGACCGACCGAGACTGCTGTAAACTGCCATAGACTGCCGTAGACCGTTCTAAGAAGCAGATTAGAGACGGGGGTAGGGATAGTCGGCTACAAATCAACATTTCATTTAATGTTTGTGCTTTATTACTTTAATAATTTAATTTTGTGCGTTATTTGTTTATTTATTATTCTATTTATTTGTGACAACCTGCTAAATTTTGAAATGAATGAAGAGAAATTAATTTTACTTGTTCGTGAACATAGCGCTCTCTACGATTTAAGTCATAGAAACTATGACAATAACTTATAAAAGACAATTAATTTATGGACAGAGATCGGCAGTGAATTAGGTACTTCATATAAGCAGCAGGCAACAATTACGTTCTCTTCGTCTTGATCCATGATAGACACTACGTTTCCCGTCAACGAACGGAAGAGTACTACGGTCGACAACAGTTCGGTATGAGCACAGTACCATATGTGTAAATCGAGACAGTCGAAGAAAGTCACGACACAGTAGCGTTACAGTACGCGCACAGTACTACATGTGTAAATCAAGCTTAAGTTGATTAAAAAAACAAAAATTAAATATTGTATACAATAGGGCTATTATTTTTGGATTTCCGATTTTCGGAGTCGTTTCGGATAACCCGGGTTTTGTTTGACCCTAGTTCGGTTAACCGGGGTTTTACCGTAGTCACTATATGAATAGTTTACTTAAAGTCAATACATTTTAGAATGTTTAGTTTTTAAATAAATTTTAATATAGTTAAGAGTTGTTACGTATAGTTGTTTGTATTTATAAAAATAACATCTGTTCTACTATTGTTTCGCAACATTTAAATTTTCTGGACAATCAATAGAAACAAATTAATTAAATTACAAGTGAAAAAACATAGACCCAGACCGGGAGTTGAACCCGGGACCTTCAGGTTTCCGTCCTGATACTCTACCATCTGAGCTACCCTGATATCTACCGATATTGGTCGATGTCATCTCACTTGTACGGCAATTATTGAATTAACAGATTGAATACCTCGTGTATACGACATTGAAAACAACCTCAATTCTTATTTCGCAGCTTACAGTGGTGTTATTATTATTATTTTTTTTTCCGCTTACACACTTCCTCAGCAAGGGATATTTAATTAAATTACAAGTGAAAAAACATAGACCAAGACA
This sequence comes from Philaenus spumarius, assembly GCA_018207615.1. Taxonomy (NCBI): domain Eukaryota; kingdom Metazoa; phylum Arthropoda; class Insecta; order Hemiptera; family Aphrophoridae; genus Philaenus; species Philaenus spumarius. Next base: position 112,320 of record JAGFPH010002177.1, read on the forward strand.
GGGAGTTGAACCCGGGACCTTCAGGTTTCCATCCTGATGCTCTACCATCTGAGCTTAAAAAAAAAAAACAGCTGTAATTGTAATTACTCTTTGTAAAACTTCTCTTATGCCACCTATGCCTGGTTAAAATTTGTGTACATTTTCCCTAAATAATTTTAAGAAATTTATGTACACTAGTTTAGTTTTTACTTTCTCACTGTACTATAGTATAGAGAAAGTATAGTGATCGCAAAAAAATCGATGTTGAGATTTTTGTGGAAATATCCGTTTTGGGACCCCCTGAGTACCAACAAAATTTTTTTTTACAAAATGTCTGTCTGTATGTATACAAAGCTGGAGTGGAAACTATTCGATCGATTTCAAACAAATTTGCACCAGACATGTCAAGTAGGCCTGTATAGATGTACGAAAAACGGTTTTGAAAATTTTTTAAAAACAACCCCCTTTTTTTGGCAAAAAAATCCCTAAAAAAAATCAATTATTATTATTTTATAAAAAAACTGCTCTAACGATTTTGATAAAATTTGGCTTATTTGTAGCCTTTAATGTACTCTATCATATGTAAAAAACCGCATCTTTCTAAAAATTCTCGTTTAGCTAATAATAATAACTGATTTTTGGGGTTTTTTGGCCATAAAGGGGGTTGTTTTTCAAAACCTTTTTTCATGCATCTATACAGGTATAATTGTCGTGTATAGGTGCAAATTTGTTCGAAATCGATCAAATAGTTTTTTCTCTAGATAATAACAACAATATTTATTAGAAAATTTCCTACTTTAATAAAACACCTCTCCTACCTCACCTACAATAATTATGAAGTCACAGTGAATCTGTTTAATAATTTAAATATGTTTGTGAGAAAGTGTGTGCCAGTTCCTGGTACCGTTTATTTACCTAATTTTTTTACAATGATTATAATTTTAAAATTTATTGTTTCAGACATTAAATCCTACTTGGAATGAAGAGTTCATTTTTAGGGTAAGTGATTATATATGGCTTATTTAAATTATACTGAACCACTGTCTGGTGGTAGGGGACTAAATTTATATATGTTTTAACATCAGTTCTCAGGTTGTTATAAACTGGTTTTATTAATTAATATTTTAATTTATACATTTTTCTCAAGTTTTAAATCAACACTACCATGACCATACCAATGTCAAAATCAACACATGCAACCAAAAACACGTTAAATTAAAATTAGAACGTAATATTTATGAATTATTCAAGTTTGTTCTTCAGGGTATTATACAAAAATCAAAAATATAAAGTTATTTTTCTATTCATTCGTACAATCGCATACGTTACACTATTTTGTTTCAGAGCTGCAGAGCCCTAATTCTGAAGTTCAATTTTGTGTATATTAATAAAATTTCACTATTGTTGAATAGAATACAAATACTTGTTTCCTCACAATTATCTTATTGCATTGTTATTGGAAATAATAATGACAAGACATGCAGCTGTAAGGTTTCCCAGTCTGTTATCGTAGGCTTAATATAATGCTTGACCTGTATTAATGATCTTAAATGTCTAGCAAAGTGAAATTATAATTTTATTTTATTAATATACTGCAAATGAATGACTTTAGTTTGTAAATAAAATAACATGGTGACATTTTAGATTTGTTTTATGAATTTGTACATAGTTAAATGACTGGCAAGTAAGGTTCAAGGCCGTAGCTAGGAAAACTTTTCAGGGGGGGGGGGAGTCAGGTCAGGACCGGGGATTTGAATTTAAACCCTTTTAACATTTTCACTGCTAAGGACGCACATGTGAGCTTGACACTGAACACTATGAGTAGCGGCCGACGCACAATGTGTGGGAGTATCTTCAATACAAAATGCATTGGGTGCTTCGCACGCCTACCCCACGGTAGTATCCACCACATTGCTTTGAACCGAGGCTTCTATAGTATTGTACGTTTTGATCGATTTTGGGGGAACCAAGCAAGCTATAAGGTCGCGTTAAAAAACAAAATGTGCAGAATAACATCCTACATTTATATTTGTAGAAAAAACTCATAAACAAATTCATTCTTGTAGGAAAAAGCTAAAAAAATAGTTACTTCCGGTCAAAAAACTTGCTTCCGGTTGTTGGATTTTTGTCTAACGAACTCGTCCGAGCGCCGTAGACAACCAACATGTGTACCAATTTTGAACCAAATCGGACTTAAAATGCAGCCGCTAGAGTGCGAACACATATATATGTATGATTTTTAATGACACCCCAAAACGTGTTCTGTGGACCATGATCGGTGCTCATTTGATACTTCCGACCTTTTTCCTATGGAAATTCGCTAATAATGACTAAATGTGCCATGGTGTTGCTTTTATTTATCAAAATCAAATTAAACCTTATAACATTATTACTAACTTACGTTGTACTTTAGTATTCACTGTTGCTATTTATTCTATTTTAGGTTATTTTTCTGCAATAATTTCTACAAGAAAGCTAGGCCTAACTGTTTCCTTTGTTAACATAATCAATCAAAAAATACTGTATTGTTCCAAAAATCCAAATTTCAAACCCTGTCTCTAAAGACTTTATTCTTTCTGTACTGGGCAATCAATTGAACTACTTTTTCATCGCTTTCTTCATCAAAAATGTCAATAAAATCTTCATAAATAAGCACACAATCATCGTATACAGTTCTAAACTATTCTATACTTTTATCTTGCCGATAATTTCTTATCGGGTGCTTGAAGTCGCCGACAACTTTATCGGTAGGATAGCCAAGTTTATCCTGCCGACAAGGGCTATCGGCAGATTGTAGAACACCTTCTTTTAATTTTTCGAGAGGATAGCTCTATCTGGAACTTGTCGGGCACTTATCGGGAGATTGTAAAACCAAAATAAAACAGTCAATTTTTTAAATGTTTCGCTTGAAGTTCAACATTGAGAGATAAAAATTAATCAGTATATCGAAGTACAGAACGAAAATTAATTTTGTTTAAACCGAATGGACAGTAAAACGGGACATGTTTTACTTTTTCTGGCCGATTACTAATCTAGCTTTAAAATCTAGCATTATGTTATTATGTTTAATTAAAATACTACAGAAAATAACAATATTAAACATTTTTTAATAAATATTTAAAAAGGCTTTTAGAGTTTTGGGTATCTTAGACTTAGGGGTATCTTAAAAATTATGTTGCTGCAATGTCCCAAATAACAAGATTCTATCCCAAATAAAACTCTAATATGCATTGTATTAGTAGTAACCCAGCTTTTTAATATTATATTTTGTTACATTGTGTTGTGTTTTAAAGGATATGGGACAAACAAGATGAAGTCTTGTTATGGATTAAATATGACAGCTGACTCAGCTTTGTTGACCTTGAGATCTAATATGATTATAGTACATGTATTAAGTGTAAGCAGGCCTTGCTAGATAGTCCGAACTGGTTTTTACTGGAAATTACACAAGTTTCTTTGTTTTTTTAACAGTAATACAAGTATTTTTACTCTAGAAGGTTAAATTTACCATTATTTACGAACAAATTATATAACATGTTATAGAACTGCAAATTAACTGATTTTCCAATCTAATGATGAAAACGGTTATTATAAGAAAATTTTAATAAATATACATAATGCTGATCACGGTAATTTTTGTACACATTTTGTTGCCAAAATTTCATTTGCAAATAATATTGTTTAATTTATCTCTGACGATTTAGCCAGAGTTAAAAACAGCTAAAAAAACAGTGTTATAAAAGCTGTCAAAACATCAGGATTTCTCAACTACCGTAATTGTATAACTTTTTCAATTCATCCGGTTATAGTAAGGAAACTGTAGTAGATGGTCATAAGTTGTGGTTCTAGTTTTGTAATAGAGATATTAGCACTTGGGTCCTTCTTTATAAACTACTAGGGGAGACCCCTGCGTGCTCCGCACGCCAACCCCAAATGGAACCTTCTAAAAACATATGTTATGTTTTATTTATAATAAAGGTGTAGGATTAATAATAACCTCAAACCTAAGATGGTAAATAATGTTAAATGTTCAAATTAAATTATTTCTTATATTTTATAAAAGCAGTTATAATAAAGGTTAAAAGAACCAACAAGGCTCAGGTCTACACTTTAAAACCCTAACCTAAAAGCAAGAAATACAATAATAATTGCTTCAAATTTTGAAATCAGCTGTTAATGGAAATATTAGAGCAAACAGCAGCTATATTGTCTGTTATTTTATTCAATTGGTTGCTATGGTAATAAATGTAAATACATGTGTTGGTTTATCATTCTAGGCCAAACCTGAGAATTTTTCCGACTAAATTTACAAATATTGAAATAAAAAAAGGTTTTTATCGAAATGAATTATAGCCTATTATGTTACTGAGGGATAGTGTAGATTTTTATTAGTAAAACTATTGTTTCAATCGGTTCAGTAGTGCCAGAGATTACCCCCTACATACAAACAAACAAACAAACTTTACCTCTTTATAATATTAGTATAGATAACTGATATGTTAATTAAAACCTGAATACATAAGTAAACTTGTGGTGTCTTGAAAAGGATGGCTTATGTTTCAAAATATGTATTTAAAATCTTCAGACCGTTAAATAAGGCTTCTGGCTTGTGCAGCGTAAAAGAATTGGAAAATAAATAATAAAATCATGTAAAACTGTATACTGTTAAAAATAAAAGTTATGCATTATTAAAATTAGAAATCAATTAACAGTTAACTTACCAACGTTGCTTTTTGTATGACGGAGTTCATTCAAAAAACCGGAGAAATTAAAAACCAGACAAGTATAACAGATGACTAATTGAGGTTTAATGCAACATTATAAATTCAATTACAAACATAATTAAATATAATACATTTTGAAATAAAAAAATTAAATATGCAAAAAATACTAAAATAGCAGACAACCTTGAAATAAATTAATTTCAAAATAACGTAATAGAAATTATAAATTAAAAATACTCCCTATCCAATGTTTAGTGTGCATGCTGCACTTAACTTATTTTTTATAAAAAAATTAAAAAAATATTGTTAAATAAATATTGACCTTGACTTGTGAGAATATATACTGATAGAATAAAATGTGTACACAGAATCTCAATGTTTTTAGATCATTATTAGCATAATAGAATCATCTATATAAATACAAATGTAAATGTTTGTTTGTTCAAAATCGATAATCTCCGAAAGTTTTTCACCAAGAATATTTCAATTAACAGCTGATTAAAAAAATGTATGGTTATTATTAATCCTACGCCTTTATTATACAAAAAAAAAAAAAAAAAACATAATTATGTGTATAGAAGGTCCCAACGGGGTTGGCGTGCGGAGCACACAGGGGTCTTCACTAGTATAGAATAAAAAAAATAGATGAATAAATGTAATGGGAGGGGAGGGGGAAACTGTTGATTAAACATTAGGTCAATGATGTCTTAATATCTATGAAGTAATATTTTGTGAAGTCATCATGATGTTAACACGAATAAACATATTTCAGTATTGTTGCAGGTGAAGCCTTCGGAACACAAACTGGTGTTACAAGTGTTTGATGAAAATCGTTTGACCCGTGACGACTTCTTGGGAATGGTGGAACTACCGCTAACCAATCTGCCCAAGGAAGAGGGCAGGGCTATCAGCACCAAGCAATATACTCTGAGGCCTCGCAGGTAATTTACGTTAAATACTGAAATATGTTTAGTACTTATAGGGCAGACAATTTATTTGTCAAATATCGAGAATAAATCTTGGCTCGGGTTTGAATTTAAACATCCATGCAAAACAAGTTTGTACAAAGTTTTTTTTTTGGGGAGCAAGAATTTTTTACAAGGCTGTGTCCAAGAATTAGCCTTGTAATATAAACATATTGTATATATTTTTATTTCTATTTTTATTGTATGATCTTTCGATTAGTGATGTGGGCCGGATAAACACCCATTGGTAAGGTAAATATAAATTGGGTATTTACCCAATTGGTCATTTAAACACCCAAAACGAGGGCATTTTTAGTTTTTGAGTTTTATACAACAGTTTTGATGATGTGTTGGGCAAACGAGGAATGAAACACAGTTATTTGATGCCTTAAATTGAAATTAGCAACAATATTTATCCTTTAAAACTAAAGAAAAGTAAAAAGTACGTCCGGGTATTTTTGGACTAACTTTTGCACTGCTTTTGTCTTTCTTAGTTCTTTCAATGATTTTGAATGGTTTTTTTTCTTCTTAAACTAAGATAAAATGTTGGAATAACCTTTTTATTGTTTCAATATATGCTGAACTATTGTATAGGGATTGGTAACATTTCATTAAAGCAGGGGTCTCTAACCTTTTTTACTCAAGGGCCACATTGTAAAATTTTGGAGACAAGGCGGGCCAACAATCCAACATTATTTCAGTTTAGACTTTAGATAGCCTATCTTGCCGTCTAGCTATGTATTTATGTCATAAACTTCTGTTTTATTCTGTTTACATCAATCGACACTTTACAATCAAGTTACATGTGATAATATATCAATAACTTCTAATATAAAATTAGGTAAACTTGTAAAATTTAGAATAGTTCAGAAAACTTAATTAAAATAATTACTCTTTGCCGCAAAGAGTGATTGGTTGTCAGCTCGATGACTTTGAATTTCAGCACGCACTTTGTCAATGTCACAGTTAAAAGGGTTTTGAAACATCTGAATGTCTTCTGATGCACGGTCGAAGTCTTCAAAGCGGTTTTCAAACTCTTGTCGTAGCTTAGACATGATTCCCAAAACGTAATCCTTGGGAAAGGGAGCAGTGCTGAGTGCACTTAAGTCCTTACAACTTTCAAAGTGGTCAAAGTTCATAGATCCTAAATGCTTCTCAAAAAGTATGAGTTTTTTTCCTAAAAGCTTTGACATGCCGGTATAAGTCATAAACTGAAGAGTTTTCACCTTGAAGTTTCAAGTTCAGAGAATTAATATGTGTGGTGAGATCAACAACAAAACAAACACATACACTGTCAGAAAGTTCGGGTACAGGACGACGCCGTTCAGTCATAAAAATGTCCAATCACTTCACAAAGTTAAAAAAATTAAAAAATAAAATAGTTGATTCAAAGTTTGAAATCAGGTGTTAATGGAAATATTAGAGGAAACAGCTGTTTTATCTCTTATTTTATTCAATTGGTTGTTACGGTCATTCATCAGTCTAGGCCTAACCTAAGAATTTTTTCCGACTAAATTTACAAGTATTGAAATAAAAAAGGTTTTTATCAAAATTAATTATAGCCTATGTTACTCAGGGATAGTGAACATTTTTATTAGTAAAACTATTTTTTTCAATCGGTTCAGTAGTTCCGGAGATTACCCCCTACATACAAACAAACAAACAAATTTTAACTCTTTATAATATTAGTATAGATATATTGATTAGTCTAAAATTAAACATTTAAAACTAATATAATTTCAGTGATGTTTATTTGTGTGCATACTGTTCATACAATTTGTTGCTGTGGCAGTACTTATAAAAAAGCCTGTGTAAAACATAGTTAAAAATTTGTTACACCGATTTTTCATGATATTAGTAAATTTTGATGGAATATTGGGTACAGTAAAATTTTTTTGAATACTCTGTTGTTTAATTACAAATGTTAGCAATTACAAGCGTTGGCTTTGCTTTCTTTCTGAAATGACGTCTTCAACTAGGTAATGATAATATTACGGATGTTTTGCTAATTTCAGCGCACGTTCTCGTGTCAAAGGACATTTGGAATTGTATCACGCTTTTGTCCGCGACGAAGGGCAGAGAGGGGAAGACGAGGAGAATGAAGAAGAAAGAAACAGAAGAACTGGCGAAGGAGAACCGGGCTGGGAAATGTTAGAAAACCATCATCCTAGTGTAGAAACTCCAGCAATGGTAAGTTCAGTCTAGCTAATGAGATTTTAATTTAATTGTGACGAACTTTTGGTTATTGTTAGCAAAAGTATGAGGTATGTTTTTAGTAAGTACTGTTGTAATTTGATCACGCAGCTGAACTGCTGACACAAGTTTAGCGAATTAGCAAAATTAAATTTATATGTTTTAGGGTTTTGACCAACAATTTGGGAAATTGGTCTACTTACGAAGGCGCTAAATAGAGCTGCCTGCATGTGCGTTATTAGTAGAATTTGTTCGTACCTATGCCTCTAGCTTTGCGAGTTTACACCTCGACCTTGCGATCTCGGCTTATGGACTGCTTGGCTTTGCTCGCTGCGTACAAACTTGGCCGTTGGGCCCCCATGAGGATTTGAACCGTTTAATTTTATGGTATTTTACGTTTTGGTTGATTTTAGAGGAACCAAGCAAGCTAAAAAGTCGCCTAAAAAAACAAAATGTGCAGAATAATATCCTACATTTATTTTTTTAGATGAAACCCTAAAAAGGTTTTATTCTTGTACGAACAATCTAAAAAAACAGTTACTTCCGGGTGTTGATTTTTTGTTGGCTAACGAACTCGTCTGAGCCATTTATACAACCAACGTGTGTACTAAATTTGGACCAAATCAGACCTAAAATGCGGCCGTAAGAGTGAGAATACATGTATACATACATATACATATGTATAACATTTCTAATGATGCCCCAAAACAAGTTCTGCGGACCATGATTGGTGCTCATTAACTACTACTGACCTTAGGTCTTACCATAAGGGTCACTGCAAAAGCTCATCTTTCTGATGGAAATTCTCTAATAACTTGACACAAGCTCAATTAAAAAAAAAAAAATTTTTGAAAGTTTGTACTTATCACATTATACAACCAGCTTCTACTTTACATCCTCATAAAACTGTGCCACCTGATTTGCCAACCACTGCAGCATGGCTCTAAACAACCCTCCTTGAAAAATGAGGAAACTCATTAGATAATGTCTATCTGCCTTCTCAAACTTTTATAGAAACTTTCTGCACCAAGTCTTCAGTAATGACATGCACGGTCGGTCGCCCTCTACACCTCGTTATAAAAATTAGTACGGCCATCTTTAAATGCTCTAACCCATTTTCGCATCATTCCAACGCTCGTAGTATTTTCTCCATGAAACTTCATCAATCTTGCAATGAATTTCGGCCGCTTTCACGTCTTTTGCCCTGAGAAATTACAGGACGTGTTTCACAATCGATGGGATTTTAAATTGACCGAGACATTTAAATGTGCACAAACAAATGTAAACACAGACGAATGCTTCCATAACAATGGCTGTGTCCAGTCAGTAATGTAGGACCCGGCACACATGCATTGAACGGTGTCAGCAGTGATGCTGAAATTTAAAACAGTACTTGCTTTAAAAACGTGCTTCGTATACAGTATACACTTCTTAAACCAAAAATGCGTAATGTAGAACTGAATATTAAACATAAAAGTGGTTCCAACACACATTACTTGTATTGTTTTAGAAGTTTATTTGTTAATTTTATTTAGCATGTAAACCAGTTTTAAAGTGCGGGGTGTTTGAAAAATATATTACAACTAGCGGGCCCAATACGGCTTTGCATGGATAGACAAATCAAAGTTAAATGTATATTAACAACAAAAAAAAAAAAAATATATATCAATAAATATATTACACTTATGGGTATTTATAGTAACTTTGACTTCCAAACCCCCCTAAAATTTAGAATTGTTTTAAAACCTTTCTTAGCGAGCACCTAGGGCCCTAGAGGCAGCTACATACCAAATTTCATTCCAATCCGTTCTGTGGTTTTTTTTAGTAACTTTAACCCCCAAACCTCCCCTTAAAATTTCAAATTTTTGAAAACCTTTCTTAGTGAGTATCTAGGGCCTTAGAGGAAGCTACATACCAAATTTAATTCCAATCAGTTTGGTGGTTTTTGAGATTTCGTGATGAGTCAGTGAGTGGTATTTG
>JAGFPH010002177.1:122170-135311 GCA_018207615.1 Philaenus spumarius
TGTATATTAAAAATACGAGTAAGGCCAATTGGTTTATAATATACTAGGAGCTCCGCCTCTACTAGCTTCGTTCACTAACCCCTGTAGCAACTCATGGCAAAGCAAATACAAAGCTACACACCAAATTTAATTCCAATCCGTTCGGTAGTTTTTTTTAGTAACTTTAACCCCCAAACCTCCCCTTAAAATTTCAAATTTTTTGAAAACCTTTCTTAGTGAGTATCTAGGCCTTAGAGGAAGCTACATACCAAATTTAATTCCAATCCGTTTGGTGGTTTTTGAGATTTTGTGATGAGTCAGTGAGTGGTATTTGGATTATATATATATATAGATAGATTTTAATTTCTGTGGGAAAGTAAACTTTTCTACATTCTAGGAAAGGGACACATTACTCTATGCTGGAGTTTACAAAAAAAAACATCTGTTTGTTAAATTGTTATTATACAACGAGCAAACTAGAAACTAAATCCAGTTGTATATTAAAAATACGAGTAAGGCCAATTGGTTTATAATATACTAGCTGACACGTACGGCGTTGCCCGTGGTGGTTAGTATTTTCATTCTTTTTAACGTAATTGTAATCTTTTGAAGTGTTCAGTTAGTGAGTAGTATTTGGCTTTTATATATATAGATCTTAAATAATAAAAGCACTATTGTCATAATAATAAAAGATCTGAAATTATGATTTTAGTAACTTTGATCCCCCCAAACCCCTCCTAAAATTTCGAAATTTTTCATACCCTTTCTTAGAGAGCGCCTAAGGTCCTAGAGGAAGCTACATACCAAATTTCATTCCAATCCGTTCGGGCGTAATTTGAGGATGATCAAAAACGCATTGAAAACGCAAGGAAAAATGCAAAAACGCCTATTTCTGGCGTAATTTTAGGAGAATCTCAAACATTTTTTAACAGACTACTTTTAGGCCTTAAACGAACCTAAGTACCAAATTTCAACATTTTCTGCCAATTAGTTCTCGAAAAAGCTGAGAAAACGCAAAAATTCGCTAGAAAAACGCGAATATTGGGCGTATCTTTGGGATGTTTTCAAAATCCGTTCTTAGTGCGCGTCTAAAGGTCCAACTGAATATGCATGCCAAATTTGAACTCATTTGGTTCAGTAGATTTTTAGTTCTGCTGATGAATGAATGAGTGCCATTTCGCTTTTATATAGATAGACTAGGAGCTCCGCCTCTACTAGCTTCGTTCACTAACCCCTGTAGCAACTCATGGCAAAGCAAATACAAACATATTACTGTAATTTTGTGTGTTCCTTATTAAAAATTCCAATTATTTTATTATTAATTTATACCATTGAATATATATTTTCTGTAGCAATCGTACACATTACTGACTATTAATTATTATGTTATAAGGAACAAGTGCTATGCATTTCTCAGCCTCAACAAAATAATTTTATAATGTAAGAAAAGTCTGTTCTTAATAAAACTTGATATTTAGGAGCATTATTAAGCTAAGTATGTTTTAGGCATCGTTCTGCAGCCAGTAAAGTATGTCAATTGTTTGTAAAATCATTATGTATTATAATGATTATTAAATATTTATACCACTTTAACTGCTTGCCTAATGATGCCTAGTGGCAAAACATATGAAGCCTAATAACGCTAATATTTGCAAAACTGTTCTAAGCGATGTTTAACTAAAATTATGTCTACAAAATTTATAAGACACTCCTTAAAACAATAATTTACTAAAGCACAGTAAATTGGTATAATATTTGACGGTAGCTTAACAATAAAGATTTCGAGGTTTCAAAAGTAACTCGTGTTTTTTTGGTTTTATTTTCTTAATTCAGGATTTTTCTTTATTTAAATTTATTTTGCCAGGCAATCAATTAGGCTAGATTTTTGAAAGATGAATTAAATTAGGCTACCAGACTGTAATGTCATATTCAGGTTGACGACGTTAATAGACAGAATGGCGGTGATTCTGATTGGGAAGAAGTGGATGGTAATTTACCAAGGGTAGAGTATCCGACAAGAAACTGGGTGTCGACGGTATGTATTATGTATTGTATAAAATAGAATTTAGTAGAAGTTTGGACAAGTTGTGCCAAAACTGTTGAGAGAGAAGTTACAAAGCATTATGAAGCAAAGTGAATAATAACAATTAGTTTGGTTCATTAAAGAAGTCTGTTCTATTCCTGTTTGAAATGAAACAATCAGGCGCTAAATATTACCATCAATATATATGTTTTAATTTTGAAGTTTTCTTGTAAAATATGTATAACAAACAATACTGGTTAGCAAAACATTTTCCTAGTTAGAAACGGGATAGTTATTTTAGCAGTATTTCAAGTAAATCCTTGAATATGATAGGTCACACAATTTTGGGAAAAAATTCATGTACAGTAGAACCCATCTTAACCGGTCTGGTCGGGACCGAGATCCTGGCCTGTTACCTGTTTGGCCGGTTGATCCGAGGTTCCCGTAAAAAATAGATTTTTGTTTACAAATAACCTACATATTTCATAAATAAACAAGCAAATAAGGCGTTATTGCAACCCATTTTATTGTATGTACAACATACATAAACAAACACCAACAAATTTTAAACATATATAAACTTTGAAAACTGAATTTACATATACTGTATCAAAAAATCAGTTATTTTTTTCTGTTCTTTGACATTCAAAGATTTTTTTAAAGCCAAGTCTCTCCATTTTCATACGTTAATCAAGTCTAATGCTGTTGAATCTTTTTGCTGCTAAACATATTACGCAATATGTTACAAATATTACATATTTTGCTCCCACAAAATTCAGTAAAGATTATTCCGACAAGCAACAGACGAAGAAAAAAACAAAGGATGTTGCTTTGTCAATCGATTCTAAGAAAAAATGCACTTGCTGCGGAAGCAAGAGGGAAATCAAACTAACGCTCCCCCTCCCCTTTTCTGTCTGCTACAACACTAACACCTGAAGTTGCGTCACTCAGCTTTATTTTCCAGGAAATGTCTGTCAAACAATCAATGTTTGAGACTTCGGCCAGTTACAGTGATATAATCTGTAAGAGAAAAAAAACTGTTGTTCCATGGGATAGGCCGGTTAATCCGAGGACCAGTTGATCAGAAGCCAGTTAAGAGGGGTTCTACTGTATCCTGAAATAAATTTCTTTTAAATTATAATCATGTGCCAGTATTGCAGTCTCGTCAGAGAAGGTTTTGACTTCGGGACACAAAAGAACCGTTTTAGATCGACGTTAGAAAATACATTATTTGAAATATACTCGCTGCCAACCTCTGTTATTTGTATTTTTTTGCAGAGGAAAATGATGTTTCATGGTTATGTCGTTGAATATTGAGGCCTAGGCTACAAGTAAACTTTCTCTGGCAGATTTTTGTGTAAAATACTGTTAAAAGGAAAATAAAATTAATTGAGTACAATATAATACTAAATGTTAAATGATTAGGATAAAACTAATAATATTTTAAAATAGTGATTGTAATATTGGTTATATATTGATTTCAACGTATTATTACAAACATAACAAGAAATACAAAATTGTAAATATTTTTTAAATATATTACTATTTTCATTTGCTCTAAATGTAATTTTAATGTTAGGTTAAAAATGATAATGAACAAATTTTAAATTATAAATAAATTTAAAATTACTGAGAATTGAAAACAAACATGATTTCATTATAATTACAAATAAGTGCGTGAAAGGCATACAAGTACCACAATCAGAAAAAATGAACGCTAGTGGAACATGACAACTGACAAAATAATAAATTTAATGGAGCAACAAACATGTACAAAATAAGAATTGAATATAGCAGAAGTAACAAAATACTATTAAATCTAAACAAATATCAGACAAATTTGAAGTACAAACAAATTTAAATCAAATAGTATGAAATTAACTAGAAATTTAGAATACCAAACAACTTTAATATATAAAAATACATTTTGAATTAGATTAAATTGAATTAAGATAAAAATTTAAAAAACAATTTATTTAAATCTTCAATAAATCAATTGATCAAAAATATACCACAAATACTCTCATAGTTCCGTTGTGATAGTAAATTACTTGATGCGATACTACGTTTGAAAGAAACTCGAATTTGTATTTGACTCGCAATTAGTAAAAAATTCACTGTTCTTATAAACTTACTTATAATTGTGTATAAATCGACAAAGATATTGGAACTTGTCCGTATATATATCACTTTCAAATTAATCAAAGAGTCACTCATGTAGGGATCAAAAACGGTTGCTTTACCGTATTAAAAAATGTTAATAATTGAAGAAATACTCTTGGTAGAACAATATGTCGGCACTTGACTGTAGTAATATAACTTAAGGGTCTTCTATACCTTGTGTAAAACAGCAAAAATATGCACTTCGTATTACCATGTTTCGGACGCAGTTTTTCAACCTAAAAAGTTGTGAAACATCTTAAATTGTTCTTAAAGGCTTTGTGCTTTTGTCTTATATCTCATAATTGAAAGAAATCGTCGGCAACTCCTTTTAATCAACAGTTTAAATGAGTAAAAATCGATTATTTTTAACACATTTTTTGGGAGTTTTAAGCGATAATTTCCATATTTTAAGCTAACACGTAAAAAATATAAATCCTTCTTTATAACTTAAAGCAGTTTCCCAGATTATTAATTTTTAAATAGAATCCGAAACACGGTATTACGAATGCATGTTTCAACGATTTTGCGGCTTGAGTCAGGCCTTTTGCATTGAAATCATACTGTACACTCGGGAGTTTTCTTCAAGGTAAAGAAGAGTCTTAATGATCGTTGTAAAACTTTTTTATATAGTAACTTGCCCAACCTAACATAGATAGTTTCGACATACGTACCAATAAATCATCTCTACTTTTTTGTCTTTGCCTGTAAATTACAGAAGTCGAAAATGTAAATATGTTATTTTTATCCGAGAAATCAGATACCTTATAATTTTTGTAGTTTCGATAGTTTTCCGATATTGGAGCGAAACAGGTTCAGTTTGCAAATCGGTGATGTTATGTGCTAGAGTTCTAATCCAGCTACTTAACTGGCATAAAGTAAAATATTTTTAGAAAAACCTGGAAATATGTAGCTCTTTTCAAATTTTGGATAGTTGTCAGTTTGCAACAGGTTTAAAAATAGTGGAAATGTAAAACATTAGTTAAATTTATTTTAAACATATATATTTTTAATTACCTAGAGCTTAATGGTTTCCTATGATATGTTATTTGAAATCTTGATAAAATAATAAATGTGGAGCGAGCCTTAAAGATGTAACCGGTATCGTTTATAGTAGATTTTGTGCCACGGTTTAGTTATTTATTGACTTCAAATATGCTTTTCAAGGCCGTGTTTGTTGGTGGAGACAACTTCAGTGCCTTGCCACCAGGATGGGAAGAAAGACAAGACGCAAACGGTAGAACTTACTACGTGAACCATGTAGCTAGAACTACACAATGGGAGCGACCTACTATAAGGTTAGTATTGTACCTTTTGTATGTACGTACGTGAGTAACAATATAATATAAAAGCTGATTTCACCCATCACCTGTAACACTTAAACAAAACATAGCGTAGATTATACTTTGGGGTTATTTTTACAACTTCAATTAGTATAAGTCTTGTGAAGGTGATTTTCTTAAAATGTGAGTTAAAGAACTAAAGTAGGTTATAATTCATTATAAGATTTGCTTTGAGGTTATAAAATGAATATGAATACAACGTTTTATTATCAATATATTCATTTATACACGTTTAAAGAAGAGATACCCATTAGTTTAGCTTCAGAAACATTCGTACGTCTTCGTACAACATATAAACATATTTGATTATTAATTTCTTCATTATAATATTAATAACTTCTAAATCATTTGATCTATCAATATGAAGTTAGAAATCAATTAAAAGTTAATATTTTTATCTTTATTTAGATATATAATAATGTATATAAGTACAAAATTTTAACAACTAGGCCTACAGTTTTATAATACTTACAATTGTAAACAATAACCGAGTTGAAAATCGCCGTCAGCATAGGTAGGACTAGATTAAGTTGCACAAGCATGGGATTCTTCATCATCCATTTTAATTTGGTCACTAAACAAATTTAAAAAAGCCAAAATAAATAATTCTGTAGTTCAACAATGAAAAGCGCCTTCTGTGACATAGATCTTTGACGTAGTGTAATACAGGTCCAAAATGTTTTATAAAAGAATCACTCTTCAAATCTTTTATAAAAGATATTTTATAAAATATTTTACAGTGTAATATAAGCCTTAGATAAAAAAAAATTACCTTTAATTATACATTTTTCATAAATATTGGATAATATTGACACTATCCTGATAATGTTGAAACCATTCAAGTTTTAACATTATTTATTGTATAAATACAAACTTGTAGCAGAATTACTGGTGTAAAGGGCACAATCATCTAGAATATTGTTGAACTCGTCTTATCTATAAGTTTCATTTATTACTGCAGTAATAATAAAACATTGAAACCCTTGGGTCATAAACATATCAATGGATTAAATACAAATTTCAACTAAGCTTTATTTTGTTCCGTATAATACGGTGTAAACAGAAGTGCAGTTATTGTAGTTTGACTTTGAACATTACCAACAAGTAAATTTATTATACAAGTTGTGTGTATACAGGTATAATGTGTGCATACGATGTGTGGATACTACAGTATCCTCAAACTAGGAGTGTGTCTGGTTTACAGAGCATGTCCTCCCTTTAACTTTTCCCCCAAGCCAGACTTGGCCATGCAAGCAATTCACAAAAACTATGTTTCACAAGTTACTGTCTAGCTATATTTAACTTAGAAACTGACTGCGTCTCATTTATCTTATAATTCTGCCAACTTGCATACAATATTTATATACAAAATTTATATCACTTTTGAGGAAAAACTAAGGGAAATATAAATAAGTAAGGTTTCGATTTTTTTTAAAATTATAACTGTAATGAAAAATTCAACAAGTTTTCATACAATAAAAGTAAAGAACAAATACGCAACACAAGAAAATTTTGTATTTTTTGACCAAATGAAAACTTTTCCGAGAAAATTTTGGATAATTAGCTGAATTAACTTTGTTATTTGAAACTGTTTTCCATACGTCTCATAGGAGGAAGAAAATTCCTGTGAATAAATCGGTGCATTCCTGTTTTTTTCTAGGCCTTTTGCATAGTACTCTCGTTTGCTATCTTGTTTTAATCATAAAGTTTTCATATACTAGTGTTTGCCGTCAGGTTGGCGAAAGTTTGTAAATATATATACGATTCAAAACAACTCCAACGAATAACAGTAATTATTAAATTAAATGTAATCTACAGCACTTACACGATCCCATAAGATTGACTTATCAGTGATGGGATATTTGAATATTCAATTGTTTTATTTTATTACTTTAGGCCTATTCTAGAAGTTTTCAAAAAAATTGGCAAATGAATACGGCACATACTGTTTTACAGTGAAGCAACATAGGTCTAAATGTTTTTTGTACCGCTGAAGTCAAACACAATAAACGAAGAGCATGTGCCCCTCTTTTCGTCTCCCCTCATGAAACAGTCCTACAATGAGGACACTGTAACTATAGTTTGAAGGAAACAGTTTAGAAATATTCTTACCTAACGTATTACAAGTTATATTGTGAGCGACTGAATACTGTTATTTATTGTGTAACTTGTAAATTTAAACAGGAATATTTTGTTTGTTGAACAGTAATAGCGTTGAAAACAGCGTAAACACTCAGAATATGGAGTCAGCGGCTACAGAGTTCCAAAGGCGTTTCCACATCAGTGCCGACGATGTAGAGGCTAACAGAAGAGCAAGTGTTACCAGTCAGGTAGGCTTGTTTTCACAGTAATCTCTGTTATTTTGCACGGAATTCATTTGTTAAAAATTTTATAAGTGATTTTACAATGTACGATCTTTTAAATACATTCAAATCTTGTTGTTTAGTCTTGTACATTGTTAAATTTTAATTCCACTTATTTTTCCTTTAAACTGCAATTATGTGTACTCAGGGTAATTCTGCAATACGCTGAGATAATTCAGGCAGTGATCATACGGGTAAAAATAAAGACAAAAATCATCCTACAAACATATGTCCAGAAACGCATCTTTACCAAGCTATCCGTAATTTGATTCTTTTTACTAAATAATTTATACCTCTAGAACGACTCGACCGATTGAGTTGAAATTTAGCACATTACTCATCACTGTAACGTTTTAGTGTTAAAAAAATTATCAATTTGTTCTAATAATCCGTTTCAAAATGGCGGCCATTTTAAATTAAAATAACTAAAAAACAGTAAATTCTCATAAAAACGTCAATTGTAAATTTGTGTAGTCCCTTGTCATTTCCTAACCAATGGTGTAAGTGTCGAAACTATCTCACAAAGGGTAACCGTAAAACCATCAGTTTGGATTGCTGAGAACGGTAGGCCATATCATCGAAATGCGACAAACTATTGCCGCTAACGGACGCTGTTGTACTGTTTGTTCGATAGTTTCGACACTTGTACCATTGGTTAGAAAATGAAATGGGCTACACAAATTTACTCTTTACGATTCATGAAAAAAACATCTCTACAGTTGATTCAAAATATAACAATAAGCAATAGTACTTCCAGTTTTGTTTGACGTAAATAAATGTTAGTTTTGCAGCAAAGAAAACTTTGCTTCAATACAGTAGGACCCCTCTTAACCGGTCTGGTCGTGACCGAGACCCTGGCCGGTTGATCCGAGGTTCCCGTAAAAAATAGATTTTTGTTAAAAAATAACCTACATATTTCATAAATAAACAAGCAAATAATACGTTATTGCAACCCATTTTATTGTATGTACAACATACATAAACAAACACCAACAAATTAAACGTTTTAAACTTACATAAAATTTTGAAAATTGAATTTACATACTATACTGTATCGTTGTTTAAAAAAATCAGTTATTTTTTCCCCGATCTTTAACTTTCAAAGATTATTTTAAAGCCAAATCTCTCCATTTTCGTACGTTCTTCACGTCTAATGCCGTTGAATCTTTTTGCCGCTCTAAATATTACGCAGTATGTTACAAATATTACATATTTTGCTCCCACGAAATTCAGTAAAGGTTCCGACAAAGCAACAGACGAAGAAAAAGAAACAAAGGATGCCGCTTTGTCAATTGGTTCTAAGAAAAAATACAGTTGCCGCGGAAGCAAGAGAGAATCAAACTCACGCTCCCCCTCCCCAGTACTGCCTGCCACAACACTAACACACATTGCACACCTAATGTTGCGTCACCCAGCTTTATTTTCCAAGAAATGTCCGTCAAACAATCAATGTTTGAGACTTCGGCCTGTTACAGTAATATAATCTGTAAGAGAAAAAAAAAACTCTTGTTCCATGGGATAGGCCGGTTAATCCGAGAACCGGTTGATCCGAGAACCGGTTATTCCAAGAACCGGTTAATCCGAGAACCGGTTAATCCGAGAACCGGTTGATCCGAGGCCGGTTAAGAGGGGTTCTACTGTATCTTTTGGAAAATGAAACGGGCTACACAAATTTACTCTTGGTGCTTCATAAAAAATACATCTCTACAATTGTTCAAAATATAACAATAAACAATAACACTTCCAATTTTGTTCGACACGTTTTTCCAACATGTCAGTTCTGCAGCAAAGAAAACTTTACTTCAATCTTAAAAAAAAAAATTTTAGCAGAGAAAATTGCAAAAAACATTACTAACATTTTATAAACTCTTACAGAAATATATTTTATAAACAGAATCTACAGAAATTATTAAAAAAAAACTTAAATCTGCAGAAAAAAACTTAAATTTATATTTATTTGTAATTTAAAAAAATTCAAATACAATAAATGTATCTTCAAAAAATGTTAGTGTAAGTTGAATTAGGTATCATTGTCCTCAGTCTTCTTTCATATCCTGTGTCTTGATTTTCTTTTTATCTTATGTTTGTATGTCTTACATTATCTACTTTTATGAAAATTTGTATAAACTAAAGTAAATTTTTTTAAAATCTAACGGAAAAAAGTTCAACGTTTACAAATGCACATTTTTAGTTTGATCAAGAAAATGTGAATGATGCATGTTTTGAGAAGTTTTTGCTTTGCATGTATATGTTTGCGCATGCTGCCAGGATGATTCGGAAGGGGAAGGGATCGGTCTGATCGGGGATATTACGGAAGAAGTCGGCGAGGATCCTTTAGATGAAAGTTTTCAAGCTTTCGAAAATAATGCAGGAGGCGGTATTAGTGAAGATATAAGTGAAATAGTAGGTGATATTGGTACTGTAGAAGGAGGGGTTAGAGTTAACCTTGACGTTAGTGGTAATATTAGTGACGAAGAAGGAAGTGATCTTGAAGATACCGGCACAGAAGGAGCGACCGATGGAAATTCTGATGTGGATTTGGGAGATCCCTGGTGGCCGCAAGACATTCCTCAAGACGAGGTAGTGTAGTTTTGTGTGAAACCTACCCCTTTGGTCTGATTGGCTAGTTTCATTATTTATAAACATCTTACGCTATTGTTAAGTTGGTATACACCCTGATAACGGTGAAGGTAGGAAAATAAACTATAGACACTTTTCTTAGATATAAAAATGTTCTTTTTTATGAGTATCACTGCTTTGCCCATATCCCAAAGTGGACGATTTTGGGGGCAGCTAAAAAATCTTTAACCCTCTTTAAGTAGAAGACTGCTTAATTGATTACTCTCAGAACACACAACTGGTATAGAATATTTCCCCCACTAAATATAATCAATAAAAATAAAACCATTTGAAAGGAAATGTTTTAAACTTTAACTTTTGTATTTACAAATTTGTTCTTAAACTTATATGTACGTACGCAATTATTGTTGTAAATTGTAGTTGTCTAAATCAACCAATGCCGTGCGAGAAAGCACAAGGAAATGACTCAAACTCGTCACTTTTTTAAGGCACATATCCGTTAGACAGACTTGTTTTGAGAAGAAGATAAGGACACCATCGGATTCGTCAACGTTTAAACTTTCTACCACTGCCTTCCAATCATTCGTCATTTTTATAGTTTCTTAAGATACGATTATTTCTGTAAACCCTTGCAATTGAATAGTTTTCAACGAATGAGAAAACACATTTTGCAATCGATGTATCTATTGCCAATCGATGTATTTGTGTAATGATTTTTATATCGATTTGAAGTCCAAGTTCTATATTTTCGTTTCATATAATGTATACCTGATTTAATTTTCAGAGGCTATTCGGGCATTTCCGTGAAATAGGCCTACGTATATTTCTTCAACGTTAGCCGTTACCTTTTCCCATTGTCCGGCTGGAACTGTATACTATACATTTGTGAGAGTCTTGTTTAGTTGTTTTAATTTAGTAAAACAAAGTGAAATAAGTTTATAATATAAAGTTATTTAAAATTTTCAAGTATACAGTTCAATTCTATGATTTATTCTCTACAATTTGTTATAATAAAATTTCATTTTTTTGGTAAAGCATATATATTCCTATTCAGAATAGGCCTAATTTTGTTAGCTGTCTTGTAGTAGGAACATATAAACTGGTATTTTCTAAACAAAAAACTAGAAATTGATATATATTTTTATACACTTCTATTTAGAACTAAATTACAAAACTTTTGAATATTTTGAAAAAATAAAAAAATTGCTTCTTTTTATATAGCCTAAAGTTGGATTTTTTTTACCGGAAATAGTGTGCTTCTGAACTAATTACTTTTCAAATTGTACATCAATCAATTTTTTTAGCGAATTAAAAAAAAAATGCTTCCAGGCCATTTTGGTGACATTGTATGGCCACTTCTCTAGGGTTAATGTTAAGACCCATCGAGTGACATATCTTTTTAAAGGTCTTGACAAAAGAAAAAAAATAACAAAAAGCAGAGGTCTTTATCTTAACAATATAGTACAAAATGGTAGCTTACTTGAAGTATCCCCATGAAGAGTCATTGAGGAAAAACATCACATTCTTGGAAAGACACAACAAGCAATCACTTTTCAAAAAAAAAACTTTGCATTATTAGTGTATCGTAATACGCTCTTATTCAATTAAGTTCTTCGCAGCAGCAACACAACAACACAGTTCTTAACCCTCAAAGTGGCAGACTGCAGTCTCTCGGGCGCAAATGCAACCCGCTCGAACCTTAGCGAGAATTTGCATATATTTGCATTATCGATAATTTAATCCACTTAAAATCATCCAATCGTAATAAAACTGGCACCATTGGAAAGGAAATGAATTAAAATTTAATTTTTGTATTTACAACTTTTTCGTAAAACGTATATTTACATACGTAATCATCGTTTTAAAATATGCATATCTTGCTACAGCCATTTCCGTGGGCGAATCTGCATACAATTGTACTGTTATTTCCCACTTCTTCAACGTTGAAGCCCCCCTACTGAAGTATTTATATCGAGATTATTAAGCTACCATTGGATTTTTCAAGATTTTATTTTTTTAATGGTGACTTCCAATTGGATGTCACTATTTTACAGGATTAATACAAAAGATGTCTGTAAACCCTTGCGATTGGACAGTTTTTCAACCAATGCAACAGCCCATTTGTCATCAGAGATGACGCCTACAATTCCATATGTTTTTACAGATTTCTTGATACCATTTTGTAGAGAATCGGTCGATTTTTTTAACGGTGGGAAGTTAACTAGAAATAACCAGTTTTTTTGTTTGTCTAGACAGTAGAGAAAAGTACCGTGTTGTGACCGATTGCTCGGTCTCGTTCCCACGGTATTCAAAGCACCCTTCTTGTACGGCGGCAAAATGTCATTTGATTCATGTCATTTTGTTAATCAAATAAAGATAACTCAAACACTTTTGTGATCTAAGGAAAGACAATTATACCTTTTTTTCTTTGATTTATCCTCTACACTTTGTTATAATAATATTTCATTTTTGGGCAAAGCATATATTAGTAAATTACGTTTCAATCTAGGCCTAGGTTTGTTAGCAGTCTTGTATTTGGAACATAAAAACTGTTTTTTTTTTTTCAAAATAAGAAATTTGAAATTGATAAATGTTTTTATACAGTTCTATTTAGAACTAAATTACGAAACTTTTTTACGCTTACGAAAAAAAATACAAAAAGTGTTTATTACTTGTTATGTAGGCCTAAAGTT
>JAGFPH010002177.1:152561-166575 GCA_018207615.1 Philaenus spumarius
ATATATATACAGAGTGTTTCAAAAAGGACTTTACAACTTTGAAAATTCATATAAATTTTATTAAACAAGGTACAGAGCTGGTTTTGGTGTTATTTTAAAGGAAAAAACTTCAAGTTTTTTTTACCTTAAACTAAAGATGTTCTATGTGGCTTCCGTTGGTTATTCTGCAGACATCCCATCGGTAGTCGATTTCTTTCCAGACTCGCACTAGCATTTCAGGTGTAACTTGCTCAGCAGCAGCGTAAATTCTTGCTCTAAGTTCAGGTAGAGTGGCCGGCAAAGGAGGTACGTACACAATATCTTTTATGAAACCCCAGAAAAAAAATCTAGCGGTGTCAGGTCTGGGGAACGGGGGGGGCCATGCAATTGGCGCATCACGGCCACACGGCCAATCCATTGACCTGGGAAGCGGTCACTTAGAAAATCCCGGATATCAGTCAGATAGTGTGGTGGTGCGCCATCTTGCATAAAGAAAACATTTCGTTCTCGGTCATCCTCATCGATCTGTGGTATTAAAAATTGTTGCAACATATCAAGGTATACTATCCCATTGATGGTTCTCTCTTGGAAAAAAAGGGGCCGTACACTTTCCTCTTGCTCAACGCACAAAAAACCGTTCACTTTAGGGCTATCACGAACATGTTGTAATGTTTCATGTGGATTTTCACTGCCCCAAATCCTACAGTTATGTGTGTGTACCTTGCCACTTAAGTGAAAAGTGGACTCGTCAGAAAAGATTATGTTGTCCAAGAAATGTTCATCATCATCCACTCGATTTAACATATCCACACAAAAGTTCCTACGGGCAATCTTATCAGTGTCTTTAATTGCTTGTAAAAGCGAATATCGGTATGGTTTCAAGTGCAAACGTTTTCTTAACACACGCCAAACCATCGTATGTGGTACTTGCAGCTCACGAGATGCACACCGGGTCGATTTCGTAGGGCTATTTACAAAACTTTGTCTCACTTGCTCAACGACTTCGTCAGATGTGCTTGGACGACCTGAGGATTTTTTATGTTTCACTGAGCACCCTGTTTCTACAAAACACCTATGCCACTCATAAATTGTAGGCATACTAGGAGGATTTTTAGCGTACTTGGTACGAAAATTACGCTGAACTGTTGTTGCAGACTTCGATTCTTCAAACCAAAACACACAACTAGCATGCTCCGGTCCAGTGAAGGCAGCCATCTTTAACGTAACTGTCACTAGCGCTTGTGCGGCGCGATTAGGCATTAGCGGACTACGCAAGTCAAAACTTGAACTGTTTTCCTTTAAAACAACACCAAAACCAGCTCTGTACCTTGTTTAATAAAATTTATATAAATTTTTAAAGTTGTAAAGTCCTTTTTGAAACACCCTGTATATATGGTTTGATACATTAGCCTTTACTTATGATCTACATACATTTCCTTTACTAGATACTACTTTCGTATGACAGACTGAAACAAGAACTCGGTAAACAAAGCTACTGAATTTACTTTTTTAAAATTTTCCGTTAAACTTTTGACTCCAAACTCAATCCAAACTCAATGTGATATCGATAGACTAAGTATTCCGTCTACTCACTCTAATCTCGTTTTACTGCAGAACCGGTTTCTTCCTTCAATCTCGTGTAGACTTCTCGTGTTGTCAAGCTTCCGACCTTTAGCTTCACAATACTTGGCCAAATC
The DNA here is from genome assembly GCA_018207615.1 of Philaenus spumarius. NCBI lineage: Eukaryota > Metazoa > Arthropoda > Insecta > Hemiptera > Aphrophoridae > Philaenus > Philaenus spumarius. The sequence goes on from JAGFPH010002177.1 coordinate 154,238, forward strand.
TCGGCCCAACGTCCTTAGCTCACTGGCCTAGCTCCCGGCCCCACACTTTAACAGACTGGCTTCGAATCTAGATTAGGGTTATGCTTATATAACCCATCTAACTTCCGTGTTGACAAACTACACTGTTCTTCCGTGCAACACAAAAACACTTCCGCCAAGCTCATCCTTCCTTATTTATGCTTCCTTGTTTACCTCCAACTGTCTTACGCAAAGTAATATCTTTACACTAAACATACTAACTCTAATACTGTGAATATAACTAATATATATCTTTTATTACACACCCTATCAATTCGTAACATCCGCTACAACACTATACTTTGATGATTATTCAAGAATTTTCAGTTCACAATACAGTACAGTACTATAACTCGTTGGTTGGATTAGTAAGATAGGTCTTTAAGATACTTAACAAATAGAAATTTTAGTAATTTTGTTGACAAAACATAATAGAATTAACTTGAATTCTTGTGTACATACACAATCCACTTTCTTTAACTGGCCGTTCCATCGTCCGAGGTATCAATGTTGTTGACTCGTGTTTTATAGCTAGATCCCAAGGTGTACATATTTTCAGCTCTCACAGCTAGGTGCCGATGTTTCCTCAACGAGGCCCTTTTTGGTGTTGCTGCTTTCAGTAAAAAATACTTCTAAACTTGTCTGTTTTAAAGATTTCTGAAATATTCAAGACATTGTCTTCGTACTTACACGATTTTGGTTCAACGTCAGGATGTTTTTTTTCACAATTCCCCATGCTTTCAACAGTTCTTTTTATTTCTTGAGACATCACTGCTTTTTCAACCAATGAGCCATATTCTTCACTGTCCGTGCAATTCATTTTGTCTAGCTTTTATAATTCTTCTATCGTAAGCACTGTTTTACGATAGTTTAACAGATCTACTACATCGTCTATCTGAACGTCCTAGTCCAGTCTTTCAGCCTAAGATAAGATTTCAGTTTCATTATTATAGTGTGGTTCATCGTTATGCACACTGTGCGTTATAGTATGCCACAGATTCTTCGTAACACGCAGAACGATGTAGAAATGCAGAGTATAAACAGTGAAAATATCCGCTACAAAATCACAACAAGAAATACGTACACAACTGAACCTAACGGTAAACTATTGCCGTAAATGAAACAATTTAGAGTGTGAAGTGGAACGACCTTGATCTGTATCCCATGTAGCCGCTTGTTCGTACGTACAGTCAAAGAATCAATTTTCGGAGGGATGGTACGCAATGGAAATTGTATGGGACTGTTTTCCAATCTTTAAAATAATCATATTGTGAGGGATCACTGCATATCTGAATATAATCTGCATTCATTCAATTTATTCTGAGGTGGTAGTTAATAATATGTTTATGCCTATGGGGGTATGTTTTGTTCTATAGCTTTTAAAGGATCAACTAATTTGGATTAAAGAGGTATTTGATTCGTCTTAGTGTTTGTTATTTACTATATTAAAGACCACTGAAGAATACCGTTGCGTGGCGGCCAATATGATGGGCCCACAGCATTGCCATATCTACTAGTCTTGAACACTTCTGGTATTTACCGCTATAGGCTTGAGCGCACAGTTTAAAGAATTATAAATGCGTTGAGTCAGCCACGTTCAGTTAGAAGCGTGGTAAGAACGTGACAACGTCGCACTAAGGCGATTGGAGCTTTCAAGGTCTCGGTGTACACAAACCCATCTATTCTTTCGTGGTCTTTACTGTAGGGTGCACGATTTCATGAAAAATCCAATATAACAGACACCAGCCATATTTTTCCCAGACATAAAATGAAAATTTTCTTTAAATCATATCAAGACATTTGCTGGTTACAAAAAGTCTTGACAAAAGAAATTCAATTATAATTACTTTTCATCTCTCTAATTATATAGAAAAGGTTTTCTACTTCTTCTTCTCATAATTAATTATAAAGTAATAAGAATAGCTACTATCAAGCGAAACCACTGCTAAGGGAACGGGCTTGGAAAAATTAGCGGAAAAGAAGACCCTGTTACGTCAGTAAGAAGAAAAATAAAACTATTATATAAAAAGGTTTTCTTCTCATAATTATGAAGTAATGAGAATAGATTAAATAGCGGTGACCATTGCATAACTTTCAGGCGCCATGTATTGCGTAGCGAAGACGTATTGCATAACTTCCATGCGCACAAATTCATGAAGTCAATTATGAAGTCGAATTCAAGTCGAAAAAGTAAAGGAGATTGCGAAGCGATCGGAGGTGGGGTGGGGGTTGGCGAGCGGAGCGAGCAGGGGGCAAGGCCCCCTAGTAATATAAAAAGTAAACAATTATATTTAAAAGCATCTGAACGAATGATGAATACCCTGCCCCAAAATATAAACAAATTAATCAATTTCAACAAATCATTCATTTTGGTTGCTGACTGCCTGGTTGCAGGTCACATGATGTCAGAAAAATATAATATTTCTGATGTTAATTAGCATGTTTGCTGAAATGGAATGGGTATCAAATTAAAGGTCTCAAAGTTAGTAATACAAATATACACAGTTTAAGAAGCAAAAATTATATTACAAACATCACCCGACTGAAATCCAGACTATGGCTTGGAAATTATTTAAACTTGTTTAGCTTAAACATAAATGATAAGATGAAAATTAATATTGATTGCGAGAATAGTACAATTCTTCAGTTTACACGTATATTAACGTAATCAATTATGATTTCTGTTTGCAGCGTTTTTCATCAGACCGTTTTACAAAATGATGTTGAGCAAAGGAATCGACCTGAAGGACATGGAAAGTGTCGACTCGGAATACTACAACTCTTTGCTTTGGATCAAAGAGAACGATCCTACGGAGTTGGAGTTGACGTTTGCTTTGGACGAAGACAGTTTAGGCCATACAAGTCAGAGAGAGTTGAAACCTAACGGTGCTAACATCCCTCTCACCCAGGATAATAAGGATGAATACATATCGTATGTACTCTAGTTGTTTAAGTAGTGTGTTAGCATTTCAGAAGAAAAGATTACTTAAAAACTAAATTTTGTCAATATAAATGCTTTTTTAAAGACTTTTTTACAGTTTTATAGGCCGTTCCATGTAGAAATGGTAAGAATTGTAAGCGTCTTCTACGGATAAATTTTTTAATACATATGCCCCAAAATGATTGGTTTTTTACTAAACTTTAATTGGTGTTTTAATACAAAATCATATCTTTTTAGCGGCAATGATTCAGAGTTCATATTTTGGGTGCTACCTAATGTTATAAAGACCCAAATGGAGAAACATTATCGACTGATTTCCTTTATTTATTTCAAAATTGTGCTTGTTAAAAAATTTACATTAACTTAACCCTTTGACCGCCGCGAGCCGAAATATTGGCTTAACGGCCAATAGCCGAAATATCGGCTTGTTATTCTTTTAGTGATTACACACTTATTTTCTACTTTTTTAATTTAAATTTGTAGTAAAATGGAAACAATCAAATTTTTGTTACTATTAGTGATTAAATCGAGATTACATTTTTTGTAATTTTCATTATTATAAAGAGTTTACCTAACTTATACGACAAATTACGCCCACAAACACTTTTAATTTATTTAGACCAGACAAAATATTTTTATTAAGATATTCTCTTGAAATATTCAGTATTTGTACAGAATACACAAATGTATTAGAAAATAACTATATAAACTCTATAATATATTTTTTTCAATTATACCTATTTGACTCCAAAATAAAAAATAAACCTATTAGTCCTTAAAAATTAAATAATTTTGTTTTTAAAGGTTTCCTTTTTACTTAGATGTATAGTACATATTGTTACAATTTAAAAAATGTAAAAAGTACAACTCTAACAGTATTTTTAGTTACACTATTTTTTATAACATCTTGACAAAACTGCCATTTTCGTCCTGGCCTTTTTGGCGTACTAGTGCTGTTTAATCACTAGATCTTTTAGGATTGAATGTTATTTTTTTGCCTGGCCTTAAAAGGGGTAAATAAGGTAGCTAAAATATTATATTTTTTAACGACAAATAAAATGTTTTAAAATATTTTTCTATAAGTCAAACGATATGAGAACTATCAACTACTTGCAAAAAATCATCAACAACTTGTGGCTATCATTGCTTGTAGGGAAACGTTTTATCGTTCATAGTTTTTACTTGACACGTTCAGCACAGAGCGCGGTTAAAAAACGTGCGTTAAAAAACGGTTTTAACCGCACCTGTCCCATTTACTTTACATTGTAAAAAAGAGGGTTTATTCGATGGGTACCTCTTTGTTTTACCTGAGTAGTTGGCAGGAACCCTTCTACGAGTCCAGATCCAGTAGCCTAGGAAAATAGCGACTACAAAGCAACTTACGATCGTTTAAATTTGGCACCATCTTGCTAGTCATTCATAAGAAGACCCTAATATGCCGAATCACTGAAAGTGTTAAAAAATAATGAAGCCAGAAGTTTAGGAAAAAGAGTTTTATCAACAATAATTCAAAAATAATTGTTTTAAGTGCAGAACAAAATGCCCAAAACTAAAGATATAATTTTTTTGTATGCCTTTGACAACATAGAGGTATATAATAAAAACATGATAGTAGATTATCACCCGGTTGAGAGAATGTTCATTATTTCGTTTAAGCTCTTTTTAAAGGCTTGTTAAACATAAATCTATGTTGCTTAGACATAATTGTCCATTAAAATAACAAAACTATGAAGTATAATATACCTTTAAATTTTGTTTTGCTAGAACATCTGTACAAATTTAATAGACCATTAAAAACCCGTTAAAACAACAGACTTAAACAGAACCTTTAAACCTTACTTAAAAGTTGGGTGTGGAGGTTAAGTGCTGAACAGATGACTGTAACTACTATTATGTTTTCTTTTATACTATATTTATTTCAGTTTTGGGTTTTTATCATCATTGTACAATTTTGGTTTGCGATTATTGGTAATGAATAACAACACTATATTTCTTGAATATTATAGCGTTACTAACGATGATGCAATTGAGGTTATGTTTTACGACAAAGATTAGACGTACTCAATTTTTTTCAGATTTAGATTGTAATACACAGCCCTTCTTAATGTTGGTTTATAGGTCTGCTTGTAAAATATTCAAAGTAGTAACAAAGCAAACACTGGAAATTTAAATAATATCCGTGCACACAATTTGCCTCACACTTGTTGATATAACTTAAGTGAACATTAGTGGTACAAATTAATTTCAATCATTTTGAATTATGTGTTATTTCTTCCTAGCTTGTTTACATTTTTTAGCAACAGTTTAATGTTTTTAATTGCTTTTTGCCAGTTTATTAAATTAATTTAAAATGTATGCTAATGATTTATTTTTTTTCAAAACCGTTATACAATCTATAATTTTTATGTATCATTACTATTTGAAAAAGCATTTTATGTCTTAGTTTCGCAAAGGTTTTTAACCTCACTCGTTTTGCTTTGCTATTCATGTTTAAAAAAAAAGTTTACAACCTCTCAACATCAAATAACAAAAGTTATCAGAAGATGAATGTAAACTAAACGCATAACGCATAACCTACAAAAGAAATCAGCTGGTAACATAATACCTTATTGCCTGGCCTTAACCCTTTGGGTCCCAGGGCGAAGATCTATCGTCAATTAAAAAGTATACGTAAAATCCCATGGCGTCGCCTGAGTGTTACGCGAAAAATCCCAAGCGCCGATCTATCGTCGCCAACATTATTTCAGTCTTATAATTCTGTAAATAACTTTTTATACATAACTTGGACATTTTTTTGTACAAAACAATATTATCTATTAGTGTAAGCCTTAATTTAATAATTATAAGTAGTTACTGACATTTTTAAAACGATCAGACAGCTGACGTAATCTAACTGCGCGTTTAGTTGTCATTCGTATATGATTTGTTTACTGGTGAATTTAACATTCATTTTTCGATTTTTGAATGCTCTTTAGTGCACCTAAGTGTATATTTGAGTTATTTAGTGATCTAGTTGTGAGTGTTAAACAATAACAATAATGAAATTTAGTGCTACTTGTAATATATTCATGAACATATCAAGGTTGTTTACCACACCTTTTTAGTGAGATTTAGTTTGTTTTTTTGTTTGCGAGTTTTCAAATTACATTTTAGTTATTTACTGATACAGTTTTTGGTTTTAATATTATTAATTATGTTTTAATTTGTAATAATAAAAACACTCACTAATAAAAAGAACTCACTTTTCTAAGAATGTTTAGTTAGGTTAGGCCTATGTTAATTTTTACTTTTTCATTTTGTAAACCAGATATTATTTTTTAATCAAATGACTTGAAATTTTGTTCACATATGGAAAATAGTATAAGGATTCAATTTTTAATGTTTCCCACATTAAAAAAATGTCTAGTATTTCTTTCAAAAATATTACAATCACATTTTTTTTATTTTTACAAAAACAAACACACAATTTACCACATAAAAATGTTTTTAAAAATATAATTGAAACATACAAATTAGTAGGTTTTATAGAAAAATTAATTAGTTACAATTTGTTTACCAAACCTCTACCATACCACATTTTTTGGTTTTGGATTTTTCAGCATATTTTCCAATAAACTGCAAAATATGAAATTTTTCCCGACCAACCATATTTTTGCCCTGGGACCCAAAGGGTTAAATACTTGTTAATATTTAAAAACTTTGATGAAATTATTCTTACAAAATGGCACGATTAAATTGTACTTTATTCAATGGAAATTTATGTAATAAGAGATTTTATGAACGTTCTTCCAACTGGGCATAACACTTTATTATTATAATTTTCCAAGAATAAAAGTTACACTGTATACTGAAGCGAATAATTACCAAGAATGCAAAAAATACTACAATTTCCATGTGAAACTACTTCTTGACCCATTGTTTTCCTAAAAAACATTCTTTTAGCGTGAGTATTTTACGACTGAAATTTGTTTTGTTTTGTCCAGATTGGTTATTGAATGGAGGTTTGTCTCACGAGTAAAGGACCAGATGAACGCTTTCCTCGACGGCTTCAACGCTCTTGTACCTCTTAATTTAATCAAGATATTTGATGAGAACGAGTTGGAATTATTGATGTGTGGTATACAAAACATAGATGTTAAAGACTGGAAACTGAATACATTATACAAAGGGGACTATCATCCTAATAATATTACCATACAATGGTTCTGGAGGGTATGTATTTCAACTAGTTATTAGCGAATTTCCATAGAAAAAATGAGCTATTGCAGTGGCCCTTATGGTGAGATCCAAGGTCAGAAGTAGCAAATGAGCACCGATCATGGTCCCCAGAACACTTTTTGGGGTGTCATTAAAAATAACATATATGTATAAATGTGTTCGCACTCTAGCGGCCGCATTTTAAGTCCGATTTGGTTCAAATTTGGTACACATGTTGGTTGTCTACGTCGCTCGGACGAGTTCGTTAGCCAAAAAATCCAACAATCGGAAGTTTATCCAACTATTTTTTTAGATTTTTCCTACGAGAATGAATAGGAAAAATCCTATTCTACAAATATAAAATGTAGGATGTTATTCTGCACATTTTGATTTTTTACGCAACCTTATAGCTCGTTTGGTTCCCCCAAAATCGATCAAAACGTAAAATACCATAGAAGTACCCGGTCCAAAGCCATGTGGTGGATTCTACCGTGGGGTTGGCGTGCGAAGCACGCAATTCATTGTGTATTGAAGATACTCCCAAGACGGGGATTGGCATGCAATGCATTGTGTACTGAAGATACTCCCAATATGCGGAATGGCTTACGAAGCATTTTGCAGGTATTCGGTAGACCTATTTCCCAAATTGTTGTTTGAAACCCTAAAACATAGGCCTATAAACTTAATTTTGGAAATTTGCTCAACTCGCGTCAGCGGTTCAGCGGCGTGGTCGAATTATTTAATATATGGGTGGATTCTTGTTTAAAAGCTCTGCAGATCTCGAATTCTTCCAAAGAACTCATATATCGAACTTTTCTGCATGTGTGTAAGATGTCCATATTTGTATTGATATCGGCGTGTGTGGGTGGCATTTGTTAATGACGTGTTCAGCGTAACTTGAATTCTTTGGTTTTCTTTGATTATTTAACGCTTGCTTGCAAATACTTTCTCATAGATTGTGCTTGTCATGTAAAGGCCAATACATTGTTATTTCAGCTAAAAATTGTTGTTTTACAACTACGGTATAGGCTTATTCAGACATAATCATGAAGCTTTGAAGATGTCTGTGATCATTGTAGATTTTTTAAATCTTTTTCTTAACTGTGCAACACTGTTCTTGTTCTTGTGTATTTTGTCTGCGTTAGAGGTTTAAAATGGCACTATGAAAGTATATCGGCGTAAAAGAAATAAAATTTACTTAATTGTTATTTGAAAAAGTATAAATTAGTTTAATTATCTGATTTTAATTACAATAGTGATGAAGAATGGTTTATATATGATAACGAAAATAAAAGTGGAAATTGTGACGTCATAAATATCAACTATAAAATTTTCTATTTTAATCATAACCGTAAATTGTATAACAGCACAAAATCCCATCACACATTTTATTTAATATTTCATAAACATAATATAATAGAGTGGACAAAAATGGGGCTACCTTGAGGCCGGCATGACAGCTGATAGCCTAGATGTAAAGCAAACAGAAATTTAGACATTTCCATACAAATCAATTACTTCACGGCACAATAAGAACATAACATATTTTATTTAACATCATTCCATAAGATTCTGAACTGTATCAAAACAAATCACAAACAAAATACACTTATTTGAAAACACACGTTTAACAGATCCCAATAATATAATGAAGGGAACAGGCTAGCTTACTTTTCAGTACTTGTTAGTGTAAATCTCGATGTATTAAAATAAAAACAATTAGGCTAAGATAACGATGTAAACTCAACATTTATTATTATTTGTAGGCAAAACAATTGTAAATTCCAATTATAATAAGCCATAGAGAATCTTATGTTAGAACAGCTGTTCTAACTGATTAAGTTTAACAAGGAATAAAAAAAATCAATAGTTATCATGACGTCACGATTAGGAAATAATGAGCTAATATATTTCGGTTAATAGCTAATTATAACTGTTTTAACAATTCTTAATGACAGAAGTAAATTACTACATTGATATTTATAGAGAAATAATTGTCATGATTCCCAAAATTAACAAATACACCAAAATATGATGAAAATTCGTACTACATGCCTTAGCGGAGTACAGAAACAATCAAATTAGTGTGAAGGTATAAGTGCGCCAAACAACACGGAAGTGGCCGCGGTTTATTCAAAAGTGAACTACGCATTCGGATTGTTGCATCCATACAGTAAAGAAGCCAAATACGTTCTTGAAGAAATTTACAATTATATCCAATTATTATAAACAGTATTAGAATCAGTGCAATCAGTTAACAGAGCGTGGTATGCTCTGTTCTATTAAAATGACACTTGCAATGCCATAAACTTTGAGTAAAGCAGAAATAGTTTATCAAACAAAAATTTTCATAACCCCAATTAATCCATTTCCCAAAACGATTTTTGAATTTTTACAATAGAATTAGAAATGCGTGAAATTATAAAATAATGCAGTCATGGCAGCCGAGTGCCCTGCCCCGAGAATGAATTAAAGATTACTTATTATATTTGTATTGTTGAGAACCCAAAAATTACCTTTGATATAAAACTGAGCTAGGCCTAGAGCCATATATTGTGCAGAACTTTAATTGAAATACAGAACCAAATTCCAATTTGTATATGTTAAATTGTTCGAACAGAGATAAATAAATAATTTAGACACATGTTATTATAAAATATATCATCTGTTTGTTCCTTAATAATAGCCTATATTAGAAATTAAGAATATATTATAATTTGGAGTAGGACATTAGGCATATTTATCTTAGTGGCCTGAACTAAGTAGGGTCAAGGGTTATTAAACCTGGCCTATTAGAAAATTATAACTTATAAAATTATAAAATTGGCACCAACAACTTGGGCCTTATAAAATAAGATTAATAATATTATAATATTGACGCCGCAAATTGTGGCATTTCTGTCAATCATTAGAGAATATTATAATTTTGGCTCCTACAACGTGGGGCTTATAAAAAAAGGAAAAACAAATAAAATTAATATTATAAATGTTTTTCCTTTTAACTGTAAATATCATCCAACTCGAGAAATTCTGAGTGTTGTCAGCTCAATTTAATATGAACAATCTTTTTTTTTTAAACATAAATAGTTTTAAATTATGTCACATAACTTATTTGTTTTTATTACAAATTATTTCACTTTTTGTATTTGGATTAACAATTGAATAATTGATTGCAGGTGGTGTTGTCATTTACCAATGAAATGCGCTCCAGGCTACTGCAATTTGTCACGGGCACGTCGCGTGTGCCGATGAATGGATTCAAGGAACTCTACGGCAGTAACGGACCACAGATGTTTACCATAGAGAAATGGGGCTCACCGGAGAATTACCCTAGAGCTCACACATGGTAAATGTTAATTTAGTATATATTATGAATCTGAAGGTGTGAATTACCCAGGGTAGGCATGAACATTTACAGAAAGAAATAGCAATTTTTCAGTAACCCACATTATTTTAACCTTCTACCTTGGATAGTTTTTTTTTTTATGTTTCAGTGTTGTGAAGTTGGGTCTAATAAGTATGTTTTCAATTGTTTATTTCAGAAATCTCCTACGAAAGTAACGGGTTTGCAGAATATTATTCTACAAAGAAAAATACATCATGTAAAACATAAATCTCTCGTCTGCTCTCCCATTACGGTTGTTACAATGAGCCTTGAAATATTCGTTTCCCAAGTCTCGTCAGATGGTTTAAAAAACATTAACCAACTGTAGTAAAAGTATGCAAAAAATCCCAAACCGGAGACTGGGTATCTAGTCATATCCCGTCAACTTGGAAGTGAGCCAACTGCAGTTTGCTCGAGTTCCATCCTATTTCCCTCTTAACTTTTTTTTCTACAAAAATCAATGATTTCATTGTTACATTCTTGTATTTACGAGCACCACCTTCTGTAACCGGTACTGATGTGCACCTCTTGAATGACGCTAAATAGTTCTTCATAATAATGAGAACGGTGTCCTTTTCACATGAGATGGGTGAAGGTGAATCGGCTTATAATCATGATGGACCATTAAAAAGTGCCATTCCTATTTAAACGCTTGTAGTGAATCTCGGTTTATGTACCTCTGCTTTAGCCTTCTTTACTTCATTCAAAAGATTGTAATCTTTACCATGCTTGATTTTTAAATGCTCATCAAAACGACTGTACATTTAGTAAGAAAAAACTGAAGTAGGCCTACTCTGTTTACGTCAGTTAAACAAAACTAGTGCATAATTAACATGGGAAGGTTAATAACATAATAGAGGTCTTAACAGGTCTGAACTTGCCAATCAAGAATACTAAGCTATATTTACCAATAGGTCGTGGATAATTGCACATTTACCAAAACATTTTTTCTAAAGTCCGATGTTTGACTTTCCCCTCAATGTTTTAGACTTTTTTTACCACGCTCTTCAAAGAATCATAACAATTACCAGTAAATCTCAAATTTTACCGCACAATGGACCTGTACAGTAACATATATTTTGCAGTCCAAGATTAATATACTGTTAAAGAAAATGGACAGTATTGCGTAGTGTGCGGAACTTAAATTTAGTTATTGTTCTGTTCACACTTATTCCTTCAGGATAATCAAGGATTACTGAAACCTTAGAGTGACAAACTGTACCAATGGCTGGACGAGTGGTCTATCTGGTTTATACAGTTAAAGCCAGACCAGTCACTCACACATTTATCAGCCAAAACGAAACCAAATGCTAGAGATCAGATATTTTAAATACTTTGCTTATAAACGTTCTGTCACAAACGCTGCCACAGATATATAGTAGTAATTTAATTTCATCCGAGTCTTTGAATTTAAAAATCACTGCTAATGGGAGCGGTATTGGTAGTCTACATTTTGTATGGGTACATATGGAAGTTGTCACAAAATTTCGGAATACATTTTCAATCTCAACGTATTTTCAGAGTACGCTACACAATCGTACGTTCACCATTGTATTTTCCCTCTAACTTAAATTTTAAAATATAGTCTGTGTGCACTTTAGATTAAATTCTTTGCAATTTTGACAGTGGCTGATTGTTGTGTTTAAACTTCTTTGGTCGGACATTTGGGGCAAAGCACAAAATACAAATTTTGTACCTTTACTTTGTGTGCTGACAATTGTGAAAATTGTTTGTAGATATGGGCTAGACTTGTAACACTAACAGCCATGTCACAGAGAAAATATACAATAAGAAATA